>BGZK01000937.1:0-245855 GCA_005406025.1 Eumeta japonica
CTTTCAATATTAATGTTTTTACGTTTAATATATTTTACCCCTAAATCTTTCGTTTTTATTTTTAATATTTTGATACTCTTTGCAAAAAGCCACTGCTCTTGATTATTATAATTATTAGATTGGCTTAAATATGAAATTGAATAAGCTCTATCAGGGTGCGTAAGGAAAACTAAATGCATTAAGCTCCTGATAGGGATTCTGATTATTACAATTATTCTTTTTTTTTACTTTTTAAATTTGCCTCTATTGAAGTGTTAATTGTTTTACAATCTGTCATATTGAATTTAGACAGTAATTTATTAATATATTTCTCTTGATTTAAACCAATAATACAATTTTGATTATCAAAACTAACTGACATGCCAAGACGTTCCTTTACAATTCCTCAGTCTTTTAATTCAAAATTCTTACTTAACATGTTTTAAGATGACTAGTTTCGCTTATATCATTAGAAAAAACCAAAAAAAATCGTCAACACACATAAAAGTGTCACTATACTTTTGCTAGTACCAACAATTTTAATATATAAACATGGTTCTATTTTGGATTTTACATAACCATCAACTAACATACAACTATCCACCTTCTTATGCCATGCTCGAGATGCCTGCTTGAGACCATATACAGCCTTGTTTAATTTAAGATTTTTTTTATCATCTACACAAACATAACCATTAAGAATTTTCATGTATATAGTCTCAGATAAGTCCCCATTTAAGAAGGCTGTTGTCAATTCCAGGTGAATCATATTTAGATTTAACTGCACCGATAATGCAAATAGTAATCTAAGTGTTGTATGCCGCACAATGGGAGAAAAAGTTTCACTGTAGTCTACACCTCTTAGGCACAAGCCTGGGTCGATAACGCATTTTGCTTTCAGAGTCCCACTTCTTTTTTAGGACCCACTTGCACATCACTATATTATTATTGACAGGAATATCAACAACTTCCTAAGCTTTATTGTCTTCAAAACTTTTCAGCTCTTCTTTGGTAGCCTATTCCCAATACACCTTTTCTGGTCCCTGCAGTACCTCTTCTAATGTCAATTCATCGCTAAGAGATTCTATACTTTCTATACACATCCATCCATATTTGTCAAGTTCTTTTTTCTGCCTTTTAAGTAATGTTTTTATTATGAAATTTGATTGTGACTCTTCTTCAGATCTCATCAACTCCTCATACAGGTCATTGACACTTTCTATGGAAACAAATGAATCCTCTTTGCTGATGTATAGTAGACCACTAAAGACTGAGATGCTCTGCTTTCTTTTGATTTGTTATTTATCACTTCTATTTCAGCCATATTCTCTGGACACAAGTTGTTTTCTTCAATAATGATGACATCTCGACTTGTTGTGATTGATCGCGTAGAAGGATTGTATATTCTGTATCCTTTAATATTGTCAGGATAACTAACAAAAATGCATTGTTCCGACTTTTTGTCCCATTTACGTCTTTTCTTCTTAGGTATGTGTTTCATGACAGTACTACCGAAAATTCTTATATGACTGAGGTTTGGCTTGGAATCTGTCCATAACTCATATAATGTATGATTATTTAATGTCGTCTTTACAATTTTAATCTCTAAATAAACAGCAGTTATAATGGCTTCGGCTCAGAACTCCTTACCGAGTTTAGCTTACAACAAAAGACATCTGAACTTTTCTATGATAGTTCTGTTCATGCGCTCACAGAGCCCGTTTTGTTCGGGTGTATAGCGATTAGATTTCTTATGAATAATGCCAGTTTTTTTTAATATCAAAATCCCTATTACAAAACTCTGCCATTATCACTTCTCAGAATTTTAATTCTTTTTCATGTTGAATTCTCAACTCCTGCTTTATACTCTTTAAAATTTTTCAAAGACTCATCCTTACTTTTCAACAACAAAAATGAGGAAATAGTCGGATCCTCCTAGGAATACATTCTTCATCGGCCCACAGATGTCGCAGTGCACTACACCCAATAGCTCAGTACTCCTGTTGCCTTCATGAGCGAAAGGCTGCCGACTCTGCTTTCCTTCGCAGCACACTATACACTTAGACTTGCTGATATTGGCCATTCAGAGAGTTTCTCTCCCTCCACAGCATTCTGCATTTTATTCATATTACTACTATTTTTATGTCCCAGCCTACACTGCCAAACTTCTAGAGACTCAGCCACTGCTGCCACTAAACAATAAAAGGTATTCAATTTATAAACACCATTCAGGAGCGAAGCAGTAGCTACTAGAGTATCCTCTTTATTAAGTTTTTCGCACCTTTATTTGTAAAATGCACCTTGTTGCCATATTTTATAAGTTAACTCACTATCAATAAATTAGTAAATAACTGGGGACACATAAAACTTCTTTAACTAATATATTATAATTGCATTTTTCAGCTGAGGAAACTTTATTCTGATTAGCCACCATGATTCCTTTAGTAAAACCAGAATAACACCTATCGATCATCCAATGTTTGTTGCTTGTCAAATGGCAGCTGGCACTAGAGTCTAGGTACCAATCATTCTTGTCAAATGTACCGTTAAAGATCACGGTACTAAACCCGTTAGAAGTTTTAGTAGATTTCTCTGAGTTTTCCGTATTCTTAGAAGTTTTATTCATATTAGTTCACTGATTGCGATAGTGGCCATATTGTTTACAACCATAACATTTAACATTTGGCCTTCCTTTGACAAATGTCGATCCACTTTCCGCATATTTATTGGACATAGACTGTAGTATAGACTACATTTCTCGAACGCTGATTGGTTTTTTCACGGAAACATTACTAACAAACAAACGCATTATTAATATCACTGTTTTCCGGTTTCATATCCATCAACTTTCTTTTAATGGCGTCGGATGTAATTATCATCCTGAAATGCTCGATGGTCATTATCATGGCATGTATTATTCAGATTAACCAGCCAACATAATGGAATCGATCCACTCATTTATGCCAAATCACATTCTTTCGCTTCCTTTCTTCCTTCCTTCTTTTTCCATCCCATAGCTTCTAACCAACTTCAACAATTTGTGTCATACGACGTCATCGAAGTGCAGTTTTCTAGTCGAATAGGTATTAGGTTTCTCAGGAGACTCATTTTCCTAGTAAACCCCGAGTCATCAAATAGCATCTTTAATTTATTCCACAACTTCTTCGATGCCCTGAACTTTTTAAATATGGACAAAGAGCTGGGTCAATGGTTAAAATCAGCTTGGCTCTCGTTTTCGCGTCATCTGCACCTCCTGGCGGCTGATTGGCCCCAGGTTTTATGCACCCAAACATTCCTTCTAACACCAAAAAAATCTCCGCTGCGAAACACCATTTGCTATAGTTCTCACGACCCTTTTAGCTTCGGTACGCTAAATAAATAGTTCGAGCTGGACGCCATGATAGTCACTTACGTATCACTTTTACAATAATTCGTTTATAGTTCACTTTAGCAATGCACAGTGATTATTGTTTATCATACCGATAGTGATAATTATAACAATAAACTCGAAAAAGCTAACTATACTGCGCTGAGCCCATAACCTGTAATAAAACAATGTTTGCAAGTTCTCTTAGTATCAGAAGCAACTAACTTTATTCAAGAATATAGACACTACATAATACACTATACACTAGAGTGAAAAATGTGTCACTAGGTGACGCTAGTATGTATGTAGTCTCATTTTGATATTTACAACACTGAATTTTGTATTCTTATAAACATTATTATGTAAAAATGAAAACGATTATATTTCTCCAGGCGTTGATTAAAAACTATTGAGCATATCGATATGGCACCTTCACTAATCGACGCGGAATCGTTTTTGGGCTATTTATTTTTTAATTCTATAGATCTTTCATTATTTTTAGGGTTCCTTACCTTAAACGGAACTCTTGGATCACTTCGTTGTTCATCTGTCAGTCTGTCTGTGAAGACTCTTTTTGTCAGGAATGCTTAGAGCCATCAAGATGAAATTAATATATAATTGCACGCCTTAAGCGCGAGCGTAGGTATGCTTCTACTGTTGCTTGAAAATTCCGTGTGATCACGATAACTAAAAAACTATTTAACTTTTAAACTTAATTTCTTTTTCAATCTCATCACTAATCAATTGGTAATAACTATTGAGAATCATAGCTTGATATATAGTACCTATTAGCTGTAATTGAATTTTTTAACTCGCAATTATATTCATATTTTGATCTGTCATTTCGTTAAAATATCATAGAAATGATTTTTTTATGTTTTTGTAATTGCCAACAGACGGTGGTAGTAATATCAAAAATAAAACAACTATTTTCGTCCGAGGATCAGCTGTACGATTTAGTTCAACTGTTTAGCTTTAAGTCGCGCGCGCAGGCTGCCCGGGTTCAAATCTGTCCTAGCATTTGTTTTTTTTTATTTATATTTAATTACTTTCAAATGTTTTAATTAATTCTAAAGTTATTTTTAATGTAATTAGTAATACGTTTATATTAACAACAATCATTGTATAGTAATTTTAATTAGTGACTTCGGGAAAGTTTTGAAGAACTTCAAAAAAGGATTTTTGGTGAAAAGCTCATATATTATCATTAACTGCTAATTTAAATAACATAAATTAGAGGTTAATGTCACGAGCGCTTGCGCTAAGTTATGCACATTTAGTTTTACCAAATTTCTTAATAATATGTACAAAGACCTAATCGACATTTTTTTTTCAAATGACTTAATTTTATGATGGATCTATTTTTTAACTTTAAATGCTTTTTGAGTTCAAAAAACTTTTTAGAATATCATAGGACCCGTTTAAGTTGGAGATATCTTTCAAAAATATCTTTAATAAAATATTTTAAATTTAAGAATTTTTTATAATTTAATAGCATTGACAAAGAGCATTGATAATTAAAGTTTATAAATATGATCAGTATTGTTATCGTGCAATATTATTGCTTAAAAAATTAAGGGGAATTTTGAAGCTGGCCTGCATCGTCAACCGTTACTCAAATTGTTTGTTTAGCTGTTACATTTTTTATACATTCGTACAAATCTGGACATTCACATTTTGTTGTGGAATATCACTATACAATATTAGCCTTAAATTTTATCCATGAGGTGTGCCTCAAGTTCCACGCCTAGAGCGACCGCTGCTCTATTAGTCAACGCGGAGTCCTTTTTTTATGCCCCGTGGCGAGGTCATTTCTTCACACCAACTACCTCGTTTTTGGAGCATGCGATAGATTTACTAGAAGTCCATTTACAGGAACTAGCAGAGTTCACGTTAATATAACGACTGTTGTTCGATGGCGCCTCGAGTGATGACGCGGGCGGCGCCGCGGCGAGTTTAGCGAAGCGTGCGTCGAATGCCAACGACGTCTGTTCCCGCGCGTTAATTACGCGTGAACGGCGCGCCGCCCGCGACCTGTGCGCTGACGAGCCGTTTTAATATTCGCCAGCCAGTCCACCGCCTGCTCCGCCGACCCTCCGACGATGTTGCTTGTTTTTCTGTTCGTAAGCTTTTCAAACTTACAACGTTCATATTAGGTCGAGGAAAAAGTTTTTTCGTATTTGTTTAAGTAAAAAGTTGCACTAAAATCTTTTCGTTGTGCTGTTTACTACTGGCTGTTTTCGATGCTATTAAATAGATGACACAAAAAAAAAATGAAAACTAAAACTGGGTGTCTCGTTATTTTTATATTTTTTTTTCTGTCTACCAAAATCAGTGAATCTAACACAGAAATTCGTTACGTTTCTAAGTTTTATTACAAAAAAGGGAAAAATGCGACACAAGCCGCGAAAAAAATTGTGACGTTTATGGACCTAATGCAGTGTCAGTAAAAGTAGCACAAAGCTGGTTCAAGCGTTTTCAGTTCGTTAATTTTGATGTCAAACATGAACTTCGTTAAGGTCGAACTATTACTTATAAAGTCGATGCCATTTTAGAAAAAGTAAAGCAACATGGGCATATTTGATCTTACAACATAGCTGAAGAACTGAGAATTGATCACAATACAGTTTTGAGCCATTCGAAAAAAGCTGGATATACAAAAAAGCTCGATACTTGGTCCACACGAGCGCACTGAACGAAATCTAATGAATGGTGTACTCATTTGCGATTCTCTATTGTAACGTAATGAAACCACACTGTTTTGAAAAGATTGATCCCCGGTGATGAAAAATGGATTACACTAACGACAGGAATTTGCGAAAAAAGATCATTGTCAAAAGGCAAGCATACTCTAGAATATTACGAAACCCGGATTTACTTGCAATATGTTTATGCTATTTCAATTTATTGTTTGAAGTCTGATGATTAAGCTGAAAGGTGGCTATAGCATCTCCTTAACGACACTATATAACTCCGTCGTGCTTGGTTTCGTTGGATTTGTTTTTACGAGAACTATATCCTCATTACTAAATAAGGACATAGTTGTCTTTTATTAAGAATAAAATGCTTGAGGTACAGATATTGTGAAAGTAAACTTATATAACGGATAACACAAAAGATTTTAAAATGTATTGTACAATGTAATTTAAAAAAAATATTTTATAAAGATCTGTAATTATACACGTCCGTAGAACTTACCTATCTACATAAATCTTTTTCATGATTTTGAGTTACCATAAAAGGGGTTATTCTGAACCAAGAATAAACCCACTGTATATAAATATATGACAAATGACATTTAAATTTATTTTTTATTTTTAGTTCACTTTTTTTTCTTTTAATTTCCTTTTTTTTAATAAAAGCGCTGCGATTAAATTTTGTTTTTATTAATTATCGGGAATGTATTGGTTTGTGTTGAAACCAATGAATACGAAATCAAGGCATGAAGTTCCATGTAAGACGGAATACTTGTCGATGGATGGAGTATAAAAATCTGATGCATTCGAGGGTCACCTTTATGTTGAACGATATTAAAAGAGTTTTATAAAATCTGATAAATGGTAAACTTATATTAATGTGAATTATACTTCCCTGGTCTTGAGCATTAAGTACTTAACGCATGAGCGAGATTAGAATATAACGGACGTAAATTAGAGCGCGGCGTGGCCGGGCCGCGCGGCGCCGCCGCCGGCGCCGCGCCGCCCGCCTTCATTTGCATCCTGTCCGCACCCGACAGCCATGGTCAGAGCTAAACGTCTTTAAGCACCGCCGTCCATTTCGACGTATTCGCATTACCATCAGTTAATTACTAACGTGCACACTGGTCGCACATGGAAAATAGTAAGGTTATAAATGAATTTCGTCTTTATCGTAGAATACCTTAATTTTAAAATTTTCCTTGCGCATATTTTTTCAGCTTATTTTGCAATATTGGCCATAAATGCTAGTTAAGTGTGTTTGTCTAGAACAATATTATTTAGGATATTGTGTATTGCATATGTTGTGTACCATTTATGTTAAGCGATTGCGGATAAATTTATAATTTCTTAACTTGTTTACAGAAAATCTGGGCTTTACACACTGTTATAAATAGAAAAACATCTGTGGAATCATCTTTTTTGATAGTGAATATACAATTATAATAGAATCTTAGAGTTTTTATTTTTTACTTTATTCATGAAACGTCATTGTTAGAATGTAAAAAACATCCGAAAAAATATATTAATATTTTAGTACATTTTGTAATCGTTTTATTAAACTTGTATTTTAGGTTTTTTTTTAACATTTTAATATTAATTCTATTTTGTAATTTAATCATTTTAAAATAGTTATTTCCATCACTCAACAGATAAATAAAATTCGAAGTTAACGATATAAGTCCTTAAAAAGTTTTCGTTGAAAGAGACGATTCAGTCTGCAATTGTTGATAAAATTGTTTTGTTTTGAAATTTGAACACGTGTTAAAATTTTAAGTAAGATTAGTATATTAGATTTTGTTTTAAATAAAGGCCTAATTTTTTTATTATAAAACAATGTAGCTCTTCTTGGTAACCCCCGTATTCAAAAGTCAACGCACAAACTTTTGGAACATAGATATGATTTCAATGCCATATATCACGATTTTAAAAAATGAAATGACATTTAAAGGTTATTGCTGATATTGGTAAGGTATCGACGGGCTACCATGCTAAAAGAGTTTAAGAAGTACGTTTTTGTAGATTTCTGCAGAGATATACCAGATTTTTACACGGTGCCTTCTGATCTTTGCGTGCAAAATTTCACCAATTTTATTTATTAAAATCGCTACCGTATCTGTTATAATATTGTACTAATAAAGAAGAGTATACATCGAACCTTAATATATTGTTGATGACAAAATTTATTGCGTTGGAATGTGTTAACCAGTCTTAAATATTACAAATTACCTATTCTCCACACAACATTAAAACTACTAGTTTTCATAGAATTCCGTAGCTCAAAGACCTAAATTACCTTATGATGACGCTTTGGTGTCTATTTCTTTACACTTGTTTTCTATCAGTAAAGTACTGTTGTTGTTCTCAGACTAGAAAAAATTTGTCATTCAATGTTCACGTAACAATATCAAAAAAGCGACAAAATCTATTTTAAATTTTGTCCTTTACTAGAGCACGTTTTGAGATATACTACATTTAACTTAAGAATTTTATTATATAAATATTTTCTTTTCTGATTGTGCATGGTATTTGCTTGTGCTAAAACATCAAAGCGGATACCGTAGGAAATTTTTATAAATGTTTTCCTTTCTGATTGTGCATGGTATTTGCTTGTGCTAAAACATCAAATCGTATGCCGAAGGAAATTCTTAAAAATATTTTTCTTTCTGATTGTGTATTGTTTGATTGTGCTAAAATAAGACACCAGAAACCAAAGAAAATTATTATAAAGATTTTCCTCTATCATTGTGCACGTTATTAACATGTGCTAAAAACGCGTGCGTGAGGACACTTGACGCGCAAACCAATCAAATAAATTTAGGTACATAAAAAAGTTTCAAGTCAAATTTCAAATAGTTACAAACAATTAATAAAAAAAACTTTGCCTTACTTTTTGCATATTAAGATTACTTTATGGTATTTAGGGTATGGGAGGTAGAAAAAGTTTATCCTCCAACTGCGCTTTTAGGTTTCATGATATTCTTAGAGATTGAAGTACGTCGGAATACAATAAAGATGTCATTGATAGGGCTTGCTAGGTGAAATATTTTTACATTTCTATTTGTTTTAATTATCATATTATGTCCAATATAATAAGCAAAAATTTCCTTTTTCTCTGAAGTTTACAACCAGTACAACCCAAAAACATTGTATTGTATGCTTTTTACTTCTCTCTTACTCCTTGATATTGTCGCGACAAACTTACAATAGAAATAATACCAAAATAGCAAAATAACGTTCTGACAAATAAACAACAGAATTGTTGAGACCAAAACCTAGCACTAAACCTGTTTATAATATCAGTGAGTCTTGATTAATCGAATCAATTTCGATTTTGCCTATAACTTTTTTCTTTGCATCAAATGTGATTTGTCTATGATCTAGTTTGTTGCCAAATGTTAGGATTCCCATATATGTATGGTTTTGTACTGCATTTTTGTATTACACTATATTTAAACATACAATTATCTGTTTTAATATCTACTTTTTCCATCTAAATCCGCGAGTCTCCTTAGTAGTGGAAAGTTACAATATGTAAAGTATTAATCTTCCGATTCAGCAAATTTTTAAATAATCTGTTTTACAAAATTCGTTGCGCTAAATTGAGAAAAAATAATGTCATTTTTACTCAACATAAGGTGTTTAAACATTCAATTTAAACAAATCTGTTTATTAACACCAGTTCGGAAATGAAGTAATCATCAAATGAATTTAAAAGCTTTTAATGTGTGCTACTAATGCGAAAACGACGAAAGCGTAGTTCATCGAAGCAATTACATTAGAAACATGTAATCGCTCGGCGCTGTAATGAAGTTAAGGGTATCTGTGGACGGATCAGCGGGACCCGCCCTCAATTAAAATCACATTATGGCCGATGGACCACAGACTAAGCAATACTATTAGACTGGTCATGTTAGTACATTGTTTTCAAGTTATATTTTTCGTAAATTCAAATAACTATTGCTTTTATTTTTAATACATATTGTATTATTCTAGAAGGATAATTCATTGAGTCAGAATATCTTATTTTTTAAGTACAATATTACAGGAGATTTTAATTTGTTTGAGATGTCTTAGTTTCTATAATTTAAAAAACCTATTCAATTATACAAATTATTAGTACAGAAATATTTCTGTGCCTATTCAATATTCATTGAAAATTTTACAGAAAATTTAAAATTGTTTTCTGTACTTCTAATTGCGGTATACAGATATCTAAAATTCAGTTAGAATTATTTTTGAGCATTGTTTTGTCGTCAATAAACTACTGTTCTTAAAATCATTCAAAATCCCTAAAATGCCAGTTTTCCTTTGTATTATTGTATAATTTTCTTTTGGAAAATTGATCGAATGATCGATAAAATTGATTTCTTAAATATTTATAAAAGTTCATTAAAATAATATTTGAAAAATTATTTGTAAAAGTTTCATACTGTTAATTTAAATATTTGTTTGATTAATAATGATTTAAATTTATTTTGTCCTTTATGCTAGAGGAAGTAAAAAATGCATAACGCACGCCCGCGCAGATAATGTAACACTCCATTAAAAATATTCTCTTGAAAAATGACTTCAGACCGTGGTATAACCCGAAGGCTTTGACAGCTTCGCCGATCGAGGCTAGACATCAGATGAATAGCAGTAGACATTGGTGTCGACGACGCGCGACTGCCCTATGTGTGATTTTTAAACGTTCAACCTCATATGGTGTCATTGTGATACTGAAACCTGATGAGTCAGCCAAGCGTACTGATTATGGAAAAAATATCTTGTGACAATCAATACCATGTACATGGTCTGGAATCAACGACGCCCCGCTGTTCTTCGTTAATGTAGCGGTCATAGTAACGGACGAATACCAGGTACTGAGGTTGCATAACTTCGAAATCTCGTATTTTAACCCATAAGATTCCATCTAGCAACATCCAACAATGTATGTATTTTGATATTAAAAGATTGCTAAGTAAAAAGAAGGAATTGAAGTCACATTGGAACATTATAAGGTTCACTTGAAATGTGAAGACAGAGAAAGGTTTTTATGAGATTCTAGTTCGGCAACGTTTTCTACACCAACTTCTTCTGGTAGTCAATGGGCTTGTCTCAAGGTGTTGATGATTTTATCATGCACAAGTCTCTCACAGATAATGTATTGAAGATTCAAATTGTGTCTAAAAGGGTAGTGTGTGTGCCCTATCATTTAGCATATTACTAAGCATCGTGTACTGCATCCACATGTTACTGTAAATGATATGGAAGACCGAGGAATATGAATAGCTGCTGTGTTTAGTATACGTAGATTACGGAAAAGCGTTTGAACTTATTGAAACCTGAGCACCGATACATTTTCTTGAACAGTGCTACATCGGCTATTGCTTTAAAGAACTGTTGAAATGTTTGTCCAACACTCACTACGTCAGTAGGGGCACGCAATGAAAGCACAAAACGAATGCCATTGGAAAGAAAAGATGTCTCCAAAACACTTCACAACATTGAAGACCTCAATAGTTTTTTAGAGTGAGTCTAAAAAGCAACAAGAATAAAACGAAAATTATTTTGAATGCTGATGCTGTAGTCATTCCAGTGACAGATGAGAACTCTCCAATCAAAGTTGTTAAGGAATACGTCTACTTTACTGTCCGATCTGGTAGATGAAATTGTGGCAAAAAGGTCACACAAATAATTCAGCTTGGTTGAGAGCGTTCAGAAGAAGACGCTGCATCTACCAGTTCAATCTACATTGTTTTTGGAACGGTGCATATTTCCAGTGTTGATATAATGATGCTAAATGAGATTCCGTATTTGTTGGTTTCGTTATCCATATTTACTAAACGCTAGATGAAAAAATGTGTATACAGTATTTCGCCGCGTAATGAAATCTCAAAAGAAGAAAACCTAGTAAAGGTTTTCAGCTCACTTAATTGGAGGTTGATCACAAAGATTTCTGGGTCTTGTACTCTAGAAATATAAAGTAAAAGTTCATGTTCAGCAATTGTCGTTTAAAGACTAAAAAACGAGCAAATAATTCCAAATGGTGATAGCGTGTTAAAACTGTTTGGAAATAAAATTTATATATAATTTCTTACTATATTGTGCTCGTTAAGTTAAAACTCTTTAAACGAAATAAAGTTGTAATACATTTTTGTTATATATTGAAAAAAGTTCGTAAAGACCTTAAAAATAAAATTTTCTGATTACGTTTTCATATAACGAAAAGTGCTTATTACAGGTGTTAAGAAATAAGTTTCGATTCAATTCTTTATTTTACTCAATATTGTTGGACATATTCCAATAATTGGTATAGAATTGGAATAGAAGTTTTAAAATAAACTGAAAAGTCTTGTATATATCGAATATATGTTGATCCCTAATCTATATTCCGCGATGTATTTTGTGAAAAGCTAGTCTAGTGCGGGTCGGACTCGCACACCGAGGGTTCCATATAAATTTGTAGGTATATAAATAGTTCGTTCATCATTGGAATCGGGTCTTTAAGATTTTTTCCTTTTTTTCCGATTATCTTGTAAATGTCCTTCCAAAATCAGTCCTCAAAACGTATGATTACAATATTAGTGTCTTTGAAAGTGTAACTGACAATTCGGAATCAAATTTATTTTATGTTTTATTACTTATTTATTAAATTTTAATCATATTCGTAAATGGTCACTGAAAAAGCAATGAATGGTACTGTATTTGTACATCTAAGTTGAAAAACGTGTTGTCTAATAATTTTTTTTTGAGATGTAACTACAAATTTTTGAATTTTTTTGCTCGTTCTATATAGCATTGCTTCTTGGCAAATTTCATGATTCTAGGTCGACGGGAAGTACCCTATAGGTTTTGATTCCCTTGTGAGCGTCAAAATATGCTGTGTAAACGGCCGTAACTATTGATTAGAAGTTTGATTTTTTTCGTTGTTCTAAGAAATTGCAAACCTGAGTATTTGATATTAATTTCAGTTCGCTACCTCCACGGGTAGAGGAAAGAGGTTTTGACAGACGGACGAACAACAAAATGATCCTAAAAAAAGAAAATAAACTTGCATATGATGGCGTGTTTTACATAAGTAAAGGCTAGTAAAAGTCCATATCATGTGACTGTTGATCAATACATCAGTAATATTTGCATCCGTATTGAATCAGTGACATTTTATAATAAATTAATTCAATACTACATTCTCCTAAGAAAGGTCTAGTAGTTTAATACTGCTATTTTTTCGTGACGAACCGACATTTTAAGAAGTCTCGTTTGCTCATTATTTCATTAATTCTACGAAGATCTTGTTTACAGGCCCTTAACTTGTTGAAGCCGCTTTCTACTTTATGAATCTTGAAACGAAACTTCCGTGGAATAATTTCTTTTTTGACGTGAAAACTTCTTTAGGGAGGTTAGATGGGGTGTAATTTAAAAGCGTTCATGACCAACATGGTCACGTAACGGGTTCGCACGCGTGTAATTAGTGTGTATACACATATGCGCATACATATACATTATATATACATATATACCTGGGTGTAAGATATATATAAGATTACTTTGTTGCTCGTCCATCTGTCCCTCTGTCAAACCTCTTTTCTTTAAAACGCCTGGAGGTATCAAACTGAAATTAATATCGAATACTCAGGTTTGCAATTTCTTAAAGCAGCAAAAAAATATCAGTTATTAGTCCTCGTTGAAGGTTTGACTTTGCATAATATGTATCTATGTACAGTTTTTAGACTATCTTGAATATAATTTTTATTATTGTAAAATCGTAACATTCGTGCATTGCTCGGAGTGCCAATAAATGTGAAAGGAAATCAGGACTATTGTTAGAGCTTCTTCCACTATCTCCTTTTAAAATGACTTTTAAGAAGTCACTTTTTTAAATCAATTTTGCGTTCCACGTCCTCCTATTAACGGTTGTTAGGGCTAAAAGTAAAGTTAATTGTAAAAGTGACTTCTTGTTAAAAGTCAGTTTAAAAGGAGACGAAAGAGGACTTTAATGATTTTAATTTACAAATTATTAAAATTTTGGTACTACGATTAATTTGAGAATCCAAAAAAAACACTGTTATTCATGGTTTTAAGTTTTCATTTGTGTCGGTAGTCCGCAATAATTGACGCAATTTTTTTTGTTTTTTGGAAAATATGATATGTAACAGTGTCGGAAATTCTTGATTCAACACTCAGAAATTAGGTTTATAGAATTAAAATTGATTCATAAAGGGAATCCAAACAATAATTTCCAAATAGTGAATTATTTTAATTTTTACTTATTCTTGATATCACGACCAGGATTCATATATTTCTTCTAAAGAATTATTAAGAGGTCGCAAACCCCTCAATTTGCAACATAAAAGAGATTATTGTTGAGTATGCATCACCGTTACATTGTATAGTAATTAAAATATGTAAATACTAAATCAAATTTTATCAATTTCAATAATTTCAATTACATTTAGAATAACTTAAATTAAATACTGTTATTTGTTTACTTTTAAATAGTAATCTAATGGAATATATTAAATTATTTTGTAGGTGTATATAACAACTATACAATAAACTAAATTTTAATAAATGTAATAATAAATTATTAATGTTTTGTTGTTTGAATAATTAATTAAAGATCCCTTAGATCACATTACCTGATTCAGAAAGAAGAATCTTCTCACCAATACATATTAATATTATGTATTGGTGTAACAACAAATTTACTGACAAAATCAAAATAAATACTAAGCATTTAATATTATTGTAATCATATGTACAAAAAATTATTCGAGATATACATTAATTGATATTTAAAATAACTAGATAAATCTAAGTTTAATCAACTAGCGTTTGCCTGTGGCTCTGCCCGCGTAGACCTAAAATGAATTCCTTTATCTTGTGTGTCGCTCCATTACGAAATCAAGATCCCCATGGTTATCTCGTTCTTGATTCTGATCCCGGTCCTGCTTTGAATTTCCACCTAAGTATTGTTTCTCATTTCGATTCCATTTTCGCTCTTGATTTGAATTTTGATACCATACTCTATTTTAACATTGAATTCATTTTCGAGGTTGAATTTCAAAAAATCCATTACACTGCTTACGTTATAACACGAGTCTCTATACAAAATTAAAGTCTCCAGTAGTTGGAACTGTGTGTTTTTTATATATGTCAGTCTATTTAAGCTTTTATATATGAAGATGAACACACATATAATTTTTATTAATATAAATAACATATTTTGCAATAAAAAACAAGTATACAAATAATATGAATACTACTGAATGTTTATTAAATGTGACGTACTCTCGAGACTTAATAAGAGGTTTCGCATTCAACTTCATACTATAAATGTTTTGTTACAATTTGCATGCGCATTGTAAAAATTTACTCTCACATTTTTTCATAGTGATTTTAAAGAAATATAACTTTCATTAGCTTGTAAGCACAGTTTATAGTAAGTAATGTATAATGACATTAACAATATAAATTATTTTGGGGCGAATAAAATCTTTGACGTATTTGTGACTTTTGACGTCGTCTATGGAAATTGGGATTAGTAGTAGATAGTATTGAGGTCGGAAATAGTAATATAAAAAAAATTTTTCACTGAGTTATTTGTAAATTAAGCCGTATCCATATTAAAGTTCACTTTTGTTTTATATTTTCTTACGGGGTTATTTTCTAGCAGTTTCAGTCCAGCTAAAATACCGCATCGGTGGAGGAGCAAACGTGGTGAGCTTTTATATAGTTTTTCTTTCCTGAAATCAGTTTCTTTGTTGAAATATCCCGCATATAAGTGAAGCCATCAAAAACAGGAGTATCTATAACGATTATTGATATTGCAAGAGATGATCGCGCTTATCAGTTGTCGTCTTAAATAATCTGCGATCAAGTGAATTCAACATGGCTCAGGGCCCTGAAGCTTTATAGTAGTATGTGATCATGAAAATAAATGTAGCATTATCCGATATTTGTAGGCAAATGTTGTTTTTATTATAGTAATTAAAATATGATGCTTTCATTCTCTAATATTTCTTATATTTATAATTTCGCAAAAGGTATTTTTAAAATATATTTGCGAGTTGAGCGCATTTCATAAGGCGTACGGTATATTGTTTTTTTTTTTACACTCGTAGGCCTATTTTTATATTACATGAATATGAATGTAGTTAGGTACCTAAACATAGTTAATGTGTCAGCTCTCGTAGCCGCCGATAGATAGGCACGCTACGTGCAGTGACGCCCCGCGGTGTGCAGTGTCGCGGTTTCATTTGTATATCGTTAGGCGCGCGCCGGCGCTCGCGCGACCGAGGGCGCGCTGACATGTCATTTTCATAATCGCCTCGATCGACGCGCCCGGCTGTAAATGTAAAGCAGGTATTATCCAAAATCGACCGAAAACATCAATATGTCAGGGCTCCGTAATACGTACTCGGGCCGATGCCGCTGCGCCTTGCGCTGCCTTGTTTGCGATCGGTAAACGCGGCGTGTTTTCTTTTCGAGTGTGTATTAACAGTCGGTCGTGCTGCACGGCCTGTGCAAGTACGATGACTTGTTTTCTTTGCCCGACAACTCATAAAGCTTCTGCATCATACGATATACTTACAAATAATCCGTCACAACCTACGGTTATCATATAACTTTGCTTATAGGATCCGCCTTTTTTTTTTACCTTCGGAGATCCTCATAAATATCAGCAATCTAAAGATAGCCAGCTGATTTATGTTGAACTTCTTCCGATTAAAATCCCATCGTGTCTTTCTCGTCTCCTTATGCTAAGGCCTCGGATATACTCGTGCACTCATCCGTTGCCCCAGCGGCGTTGGCTCTTTCCAAGAAGCCACTGCCCTCACGACTAAAGAAAGCACACAGAAACTTGCACCAACTTACTTCGTGCCCGTAAATAGACGGCTTGACTCCCCCCCCCCACCAGGACTTAAAGGTAGGTTGGCGGAGCGCGTACATAATTACTCTTGCGCCTAGTACGTTGGCGCTGGATTTCTAGTACAGAGCTATCTTCTTGCTCTCGTTCTGCCGCTTCCTTCCGTGATATGATTTTTTATAGAAGTTTCGTACACTCTCCAACGACTCGTTATTACTGATCATCTTTTCCACAATGTCGGTATCGAGAGGTCATCCCCACTACGTCTATTAGGGCCGTGCGCTAAGTTTTGTTTGTAAGATTCGCCTGCAAGCACTTAGCACATACAATAATTGCTTTTTAATATTGAAACCATACTGAATCCGAGTGCCAACTCTGTTTCGCTCCAATCCCGCTCTCGATCTTTATTTCGACACGATACCTAAAATCATGTAGAGATACAAATTTAACATATGTATTTCCGAAACGATTAGCTGTGAATTATTAAATCTGTTTTAACTTTCAGCTTATGTAGATACGTTGTGTTGAATGAAAATTATTTCCTTCTTATTTTTTCGATCTTAGTTTTTTCCGGATCCTTCGAGTGCGTGGCATTCCTATTTTAATTCCACCGGAGGAAATGTATGTGTTCTACATTAATGGCGATTAATCTTTAAAAAAAAATGTTCCGTATTTTATATAAAAATTATAATAATAAATTTATTTATTTTACTATTTGTTAAGTAACTTTATAATTTTGATGGAGTTAAGTCATTTAAACAAAGTTTTTGATTTTAGAATCTTTAGGAAGATTGTCTAATGTGTAATTTACATTGCTTTACTATTTTATTTTTCGTAATACCGCCGCAACTTATATTTTTTTTGTATCTATCGAGTTCAAGTAATATTTTTGAAAATGAAGAAGGATTTTTTTATTTTAATAAGCAGCACCATTATCATTTTTGCTTGTTACCATAATTTTTATGATTATCTTTATAAAAAGTTATGTTAAATGTTATAACATTCGATGTAGTCGATCAAAAGGTATCGTTATCGTTAGGTTTTTTACGGATTGATTTTGAAATCATAAATAATTAATGAGCTCAAAACTTGCACCGATTTCTGCAAGCACTTTTCAAATCGGCCGTATCGTTCAAATGATATCTTTGACAAAATATTTGATGAAGAAAGATTTATTCATATTTTTAATAATTTTGATCTCGAAAATGTAAGCTATTGCTCAAAACAATGTGGTAAGTTTTGGGTCTTGCCTGCAACGTCAACTGTTGCCCAGTTGTTTTTATATGTCGTATATAAAAGCTATTATTTAATTAAAATTCCAATGTTGGATTTCTGTCGAATTGCTCTCGTATTATTATGCTTGTTATTCGAAGCGAAGGCAGTTAGTCATTGACTACGTTTGGTTTACATGTTATGATCTCATCTTCGTGATCAACGAGCAATAGACTCATTTTTGATGCTAACGGTTCTGGATTCGATTCCGGTTCATGCAATATAATTAAATTTAGTTGTTGTTTCTTAGGAAATTGAAAGATTATCCTTAATCGCGGTTTTCCCAGTATAGATGTGTGCGTTTATATCTCTTATACCTCTCGTTTATGACTATTGTATTACTTTCGGCTCAGAAATCTTGTCCATTAGCATGTAGACGTATAAAATTTTAATTGGTGGTCACTTTCTACTTTAGGTGAATACAATTGAAAAACTATTTTAAAATTATGGTATTATACTTTACTTATTAATTCCCATTAAATAATTATAATGGCTTAAAGTCTCGGTCAGCTGCACAATTAAGAAACTTAGACCTAAACATTGAAAACTAACGCAATTTACGCATCGCGTATATAAAACATTTGTCGGATAATAGATGGAACAATCTGTCAAATTTTACAGCTTATGTTTATAATTTATCAGTACATTTTTGTTTGCAAAACGTAGTTTCTAAACAAAGTCAGCGTTCTTTTATAAAAATGGGTGAATATTCTGTTCTATGTAATTAAAAATATTATGAAATTTATATCATTTAATCTGCTTTGATCTCGAGAGATGTGTGCCTACATATATACTAACTTCCGTCCGTGTGGGCACAAAATGAACTCCATCTTGTATATCATTCGATCACGCTCTCAATCTTGATCCTGCTCTCGATGTCAATTTATTTCATTCTTGATTCCGATCGCGTTTTCGCTTATGATTTTGAACTCGGTCTTAATTTAAATAGATTTCGAATTTGGTCCCGCTCTCAACTGTGCTTTCGGTCGTGCTCCTTATTCTGATCCCAATCGCGCTCTTGAGTTTAATTTTATTTCTACTTTCGATTGCCACCTTAGTTCTGTTCTCGATTTCCTCCCTCCCTCGACTTTTGATTTTGCTCTTCGTTCCGCTTGCGATTGCAATGCCATTTCGGTCATGGTTCTGATTTCGATGCAACTGGGGCAAATGCTAGTATTAATTCGCAAGTAGTAAGCGATGCTGTCGTCAATTTGATTGCAGCACCAAAATAGGGCACTTCGACCGGTGAGACATCACACTCACAAAGTATAGACTTGAAATAACAGCTTCCGTTGTTATGTTTGTCCAGTGAGTGAGACTTCCGGCGGCTCACTCTTCCCTCCACCCCACTTTCCCTCTTTCAAATATCTTATTTCTACTCATTAAGATATCTGTAGCCGACCTACACACCGGTTATTTTTCTGGAATTGCGAGCGTCTATGGGCGTCGTTGGCCACCTGCTCTCTAATGACTTACTTGCTCGTTTGCCTCTCGAATATGTTATAAAAAACTAGATTTTGGTTGCGATTTGGACGATGCCGGAACAAATGTTAATATTAAAATAAAATTTAGTCAATATTGCTTGGAGACAGTGTAGCTTTCTCTATGAGTAAAAGAATTATTACGATTTATAATAGTACAAACATGCAGAAACCAAGGCGAAATGTCAATAATCTATTTTACTCAGGATGCTTCTTATTAGTTAAGGTATTTTTAGAATAGGTTTAGTTATTCAGTCCAATGGTATAAATACACCGACGAAGTCGAGCATAAATGCTAGATTTTTTTTTCCGAAACCTACCGTTCGCGCGTAAAACATATCGCCCGTTTTATAGTAATCGGATGAATGGGCCATGTATACAAACAAAAACGAACAAAATACACAATTATTGAACATGTTATATAAACATTTTGCATGAAGATACAGAATCTGATTATAATCTATTCAGCCTCTTCGGAGATTAGCTCGGGCAACAAACAGACTTTATCGACAGCCCGAGTAAAAAGTATTGATTAGATGTGCTATGGAATAAATATTTAAGGTAAACTTTTAGATATTGTATATACAGTTTCATATTATATTATATTAGTATGGATTAAATATACAATTTGTTTTTAACATGATTTTATTAGCTTAGTCCTTTTTAAGATATTTTCAAAATGATTGCTTTTACTAATATCTGTCAATAAAATATTTATAACAGTGGACGTCAACCACTCCACGCTTTTTCACAATAAATATATTTCTTTTTGTTAATCAACTCTTAATTTAAATTTATTGAAAATTATTTTCTACTTTTTAGTTCTGTTATCTACAAAAAGCGTGTTGTTTAGTAACTATTATTCTAGAAACTAATCTACCTCTATTCAAAATCTCATTAAAATCTATTCAGCCGTTAAAAGATTAACCCAGACATACAAACAGACAGGCTGTTTTTCGAAATTATAGATATCCTATCATTTGCTTTGAAAATTTAAAGCATCTCATTAAGGGAATAGTATAAATTTCTATTTATTATGAAGAGTGAAATCTCTATTCTACATGACTATCCATAAAACTTATTTCAATCAATCTCATTTGGCTTTGCGAGATATATATATATCTGGGTTAAAAGGAATAGTTTTAGTAAAACCTTTATTAAGAAGCGACTTTATTTTTGAGTTCGTCAATAATATTAGTTTTCCGCTATCAATCTCGCGCTCTCACAACAAACGTACCCCTCTGCCCGAGGAGCACTCCACCGTCGGTGTATTTCCGAGCGTATCGATCCCGTCGCAGGGCCGTCGCCGGAGTGTTTGCGGGCGGAGGGCTCGGTCGCAAGGTAACGCCGGCGGTCCGCGGCGCGCCTTTATTTGTCGGCCGTGTTTGATCCACTTCTTTACGGGCGATACTCCATCGCGGTTCGACATAAAACCTTCACATTGTATAACTCCGCGACACTCCCCTATTATGGTCGTTTATTAGACGGCGCAGCGATCGTTTTTATGAGAGCCGTTTTTTTCTGTTTATATATGTTATTTTGTGTAAATATCGGGCTGAAATGGAGGTTTTCTTCTTGTTAAACTTAATGAAGGATGGGTGGATGGATCGGTTCTCCTAGGAAAAATTTAGTGGGCAAATAGTCAATATGGTTGTGGGTCAACAGACAGAGTATAATTATAAAATGGTATTTTTGACAGTCTTACAAATAATAAGTTATTATTTTATTCAGTACATCGAAATTCACGTAGTTGTTTTCTATACCATACTATAACTACATTTTATATCATACCATAACTAGGTTTTAATGATACTAAAACAGACTAGGTTGATTTATAGACAAACCAATAAGCCAATTTTAGTTTTTAACTAGGATTACTCATATACCAATTTTTTTTGTAAAACTTTGCCTAATAAAATTCCAAGTTTGAATGCATACTAATCGATACACGCCCGCTTGACTGAACTAAATAAAAATTTTTACAATATTTTTTTATGGTTCTAATACGCCCGTGGTTACGCTTACACTAAGACACATGTATAATTATATAAAATAAATAAGTATGGATACCAAAGAAACACAAAAATATTTTTTTTTTATGGTTACAGTATAGTCCATCGGACTCATATACAGCCTATCGTTTGCATCATTACGTATTACAGTATACCAAATTTTATGAAAAACGTTCAAACTATTTTTAAGTTATAAAAGGACATATAGACAGACAGACCAAAATTTTAAATAAAAGCGTAATCTTTAACCATCTTTCAATGAAAACAAATTATCAAACCATGATTAACTCTGGACGTTCTTCGCTGCAGAAGGAATGACTGCATCTTAGAAGTTCTAATAAAACATGTCAAAAGAAGTTAGATTTGTTGTTATATTGTATAAACTACTTATGATTTTTTTTTATCAATTTAATCACAATTAGCTGAGCTATAGATCTGTGTGTGCTTATTATTCTGTATTTCATCCTTTCTCGGCCCCACACACATATTATAATTTGTAGTTTCTTTTTTTTATTCTCATGGTTTTACAGCCGAATATGGCGAAGCCCAAAGAGGAGAGTTGGGTTAGGTTAGGTTACTTTTATTAAGTAAGTTTAAATTTAAAGAAGACGAGGTCCGTTCTAGAGCTATAGATTTTATTTACAAATTGGTAACGGTTGCTTGCAAGATTTCTTTAATTTAGTAAAATGATTACACCAAGAAAAGATGTGCACTATTCAGCATGAAGTGATATAGTGCTGTACTTCAATATATTTAGGTTGAAAAGACATTTTTATCTCTGTGAACACATCTACATTCACCTTGGTGAAACTTGGTTTTACTTACTTGATTTTTTCTCTTCAGTAAATAAACTGGTTTATTTCGTTTTCCTTTTTAACCGTTTAAGACTAAAAGAAATATTTTCTTTTAGTCTTAAATCTCAGAATAAAATCTTATGCAATTTTCCATTAAATTTTTTGCTATTTCATTGTTCGAAATCGTTTTTAATATTCCTTAATGAATCTGAAGTTACGAGTGAAGAGAGAAATATTATATTGTGTTTAAAAGCAGTAACCATTCTTTAATTTATTGCAAAAAAAGTAATTCCATTTCGTCCAATACAGATTTGTCCACATATCTAAAAAACACCGAACAAATGCGAATAAGACTCGCACCCTGAAGGTTCTGCAAAAATTTAATTATTTATGTAAATATTTCATGCATCAAGACGGTTTTTTTTCTTTAGACACCGGCGACAACGGATTTTACCCAGTAAAGAAATAGACAATTAGCGAGAACAACATCTATAACCACAACTCGTGGAATACGAACTGTGTATTTTTCACACTCCTAGTCTTATTAAAAATGTTCTATTTGTATATTTCGCCGTACAAGCGCGTGTCGTGTCCAACGTTTCCTCGGCCAGAATACTCATGAATTGAGATGTACCGCGATTTCACGTGACAGCTCTTAGGCGTTGGCTCGCCCGCGGTTCGCGCAGGATTAGGTAGGTGGTGATGTCGTGTCCCCTAGGGCCGTCCATGTGACGCGACAAGCGGAAGGAGCGCTTGCGTCGCCAATGTTTTTTTCTTTCATCATTGATCAGTAAGGTATTATTGTGGAATATCGATAAGGTATGTATAGTATTATCATTGCTGTTTATGTCTATGCTGTGTCATTCATGGCATTTGTTTGATATGTTTATATATATATGTACACATAAACTCATACATTTGTATGAGTTTATGTTCGTACGTGCGTACGTGTAATGAAACGTGGCGAATCAAAGGTACAACGTGATCAAATTTCAATTGGACAAAACTTGTTGTCTGACTGGGAACTATAATCAGAACCACTGAGATCCTAAATCAACGTTTTAACAACTCGGTCCATAGATGTAATATAAATTTTCGACGCTTTCCTGTGACAATTTGGGTTACGATTTGGTGATGCTTATTTTGTGACAACTGACAAGCGTGTGTCAAGCATATAGTGGTTATCTGTGACTGCTGGTGGAGCGGCTTCTGTCATCTTTAAAGTAACACTCACTGCATGACGTGCATCCGGCGAGGTGGCTGGGCGCATCAATATTTAATTCGTTGGATGAGGATTCATCGTGGAAGAACAGATTCGAGGGCTGTCGTTGGGTTGCATCGTACATGTTACTGTATGCCGTAAGCAAGCGTCTAATAACTAATTTCCGCGAAAAAGCACGGCATACAATAGAAACATATCAAGAAAATTCTGAATTCATAAATTTGTTATTTTTTTGTACTGTACACGAATTAGATACTTTAAAAATATAATATTTTTAGTTGTACACCATTTTTTGTTAGTCGTAAACAGTATTATTTCAAGTGCGAATAAGCACGAATCAAATTAATTGCTAAAATAAATTTTTATTTGCATATTTCGAAACCTAGAGTCGTGATTCTATTTAACTTTAAAGGATATTTTTCCTCGATCTCGTGCAAGTCGGTGCAATTTTTCATAGCGCGGCCAGCGGCGCCGGCGTCTCCGTTCGGCGTGATTTTATTATTTGCTTTCAATCAGCGTCGTGAGCCGTTGCCCCATCGCGCGTCCAGGTTTGCTAAAAAGAATTTTGTTTGGTTTCGTTTTCGGATGTTGAAGCTATTGGAATTTCTTTGTTTAAAAATGTCGTTGTTGGTATCAGTAGCATACTCTTAAAATATATTTTGATTTATTTATCTGTTTAGGTTGTTAGTTTCAAGCATACGATTGAAAATAACAGACGTTTCTAATTAACGCACGTAAAGAAGTATTATTCTTTCTTGTAAATGCAACATTAGAAAGTGAATCGGGGGAGCTTTTAGAATTTTTTTGCTATTATTATGCTTTATTAATAGTGTTAAGATTTAGATATATTTTAGAATAATATGATTATTTTGTTCGTTTATGTTAATAGCCGACCCTGAATGTGTGTATATATATATATATATATATATATATATATATATATACAGACGTGTGTGTAAAGAATACATTTTTAATGGTATTTCTTAAGATTGTCTTTGCCGCACTATCGACAAAGATCATCAAATGTCACAACGGTCGTTAACTTTTTTTTATTAAAATATAGAGTAAGATGTTGTTAGTAATAAACTTACATAGATTCAAACATAAAAATACCTGAAGTAAAGGCTTTGAATGTTGATTATTACAGGTGAGTTTATATTTTGTTAACGTAAAATGTAATTGGAAAAATGTAAACAATTAATACTTCTATTGTTACTGGGAAACGAAATTACGCCCTTATTTCATTTTTCCCAATTGTTGGAATAAGTATGATTATATGTATATTTAAAAACGTACTTACTATGTGATATTTTTGAAAACTATTGTTGGCTAGAGTCACTCATCAGTTGTTTTTATCGTAAATCGAAGTTCTTTGTCCGTAGTAATATTATAACGCGAAACGATTTTGGGAAAGACATTTTTTATGTTTATATTAATTCCTATTTTACTTTATGACATCAATATTCGTCTTCGAAGTTTTTTTTTGGGAGGGAAAGAACTCGTTTGTGAGGCGATTGTGTTTAATTTTGGTCATTGTTTCTCTTAATGACGTGATTTATGAAAGTCGGTTCTCCACTACAACCACTGCAAAATATGTGTCCACTGTCAGGTGGAGATTGGAGGTTTTTTCGGGTTTGGTTAGCGATACTAAAAGTAATTATATCAACATTCACGAAACTGTTGTCGCTGGTTCCCACATGACAGTTCATAAACAGTGCATAAGAAATCCAGCGACAAGCACAATCTCTGAACAGTTTCGTGTTATTTCGAATCAAATCAGAAAATTGATAATTTTCGTAGACAATAGAAATCGCACTTGCAATGCATCATAAAAATGCGTTTGGCGCAAAAAACGTTGCCTTGAAATGAGTTCCGCGTGAAAAACGTTAAGGTACGATCACCAACGGTCGAATGTAGTCTACTCTGAAAAGAGACTGAACATGCGGTTATAGTTACGATCCAAAGAAAAGATTACAAGGGTGTAAATAGGTGTCCCAAGACAAAAACAAATAAACGAAATTTAAAAAACGAGAATGGAATTAAAAAAAAACCTTTTTTCCTTTTGGACAGGCCGGTTTTACACAATCCGAAAAGGCAGTTAATGTTGAGTGGTGTTTTGTAATTTGTTTGTGTAATGTCTCGAAGTCCTCGAAAAAATTCAGTAAACGACTTTGCGGCCATTATAATTTTTTTTTAACTCGAGAAAGCCAAAGTTAAATATTACAAGTTAACCGAACGAAAAGCGCGTTCATCACTTCTCTGACAACCGTAACCCAATTGAAAGTAACGGATTTATTCTGAACAATCGTACATGACATTCATTTACAAGTTAATAACAAAGAAAAATGTTTTATTAAATTTAAACTTTTTATAAGAAAGCTTAGAAATTCTGATCCACAACTTTTTGTATGACAAAAAGTGGTGTGGGTAAGCTCTGTGTCGGGTAGACTGGAAGCAGTGACTCGCTTGTCTTCGGGTACCGTCGAGTATCAGAGAACAATGAAACGTAAGTTCTTCTCGCTTCTTTGTTTCTCGTTGTCCGAGAAACAAAGAAGCGGGAAGAACTTACGTTTCGCTGTTTTCTTTACTGCTTTGAAAGAGACCGATGTCATTTTCGATGCAATATGTACAATAATTTTAAGGAGAATTAACCATTCAATTCTATGAGTATAAACTTTTGGTATTACCGTGACTAGTATTTCACGTTAGAAAAGAAATATAGTATTTTTTCGGAGTTTATAGTACAATATTGAAACAGTATTTTTAAAAATGTACTTAATGTGCTTTATTTATTGAAATAATATGTCAGCAGAGAGTTACAGTAGTTTCCCTTACCGACTATAATTGAAACTAAGTAAAATAATTTCATAGGTGATATTACTTTGATACAGAGTTTCTGATGTAGACGATAGAAGTCATTGAAAATCCTTTTAAAAATTTTAAACGGTATAGCAAATAGTTTTCAGATTACAGTACAATACAGTAGGTATGCGAAATACGGGTGCCAATCAATAGGCACAATAAATAAGTTATTATTTTTTTCTTTTAAAATATTAAATCGTATTGTAATATTTTCTGATCATTAAATTCCATTCTTGTTTCTTACTTCTCATTGATCACATATATAACCTCATTAAAAAATAAAATAACTTTTAAAATTGTTAAAAATATTATAAAAAAATAAACCTTACAATTATCCTGCTCCTGATACTTCATATTCATTTCATTCTATCGTAGGTTGCTATTCTGAAGTTTCACTTCTACTGTGTTTGAATTGCACACACACAGATTTTTTTTTACATTATATTTCTTTGCTTTACTTTTCTATATAAAATTGCATTCGACTTTGTTATTTATATTAACGAAAATCTTTCGGGGAAAAGTGTTATCACAGGAAACGACATTCTTTATCGTATTGAAATATGAATAAACAGTCACGATTAGTTCAACCCAATTAATGATGAATTTATTGGTTTATAAAGACATTTATGTCAAATAAAATCATATTCTATTAATATATTTGCCATATTGAACGCAACGTTAAAATTATAGTAACTGTAAGATTTTCCGAATCGTGTAGTCGAAATAAACCGATTTAAAGAATGAAGATTCAATATCAAACCAATTCTGTAACATTTTCACATGAAATCACTAAACAATCGCCTTATCTACTATTTATTATATCTCAAGGATCTTTCAACGAAAGTAAACATATCGAGTTAATTCATAAAGTTTATTACGAACGCAACTGTATAAAGGAGATCGTGAGTCAATCGACGCGTATCGTGTGACGCGCTTATTACCGGGGCGGAAGTGCGCGCCGCCCGCCCGGCCCACGAGCACTCCGCTCGCTCCTAGCTTCAAATTAGATGACGTAGTGGCGCGCGGCGTCGTGCTACGGCGTAGAGCCCGTCTACGAGAATCATATTCCGCCGTTGAACGTTGTTGTATAGGCAATGTGAAATAAAAATATCTCTCATACTAATTTAGGTAGGTAGTTTAGAACAGATAGTGTATCCTATTGTTGTTTGTATACATGAAATCGATAATCGATAATCATCTACATTACTCTAAGTAAAATATTTGTGTATCGATCGGACTGTGATCAGTTTCTGATGATTATTAGATGCGCCTTTAAATATGTAGACCGGACTCTTACCTCGTTTGTAGATACGTTTTATTTAATTATAAGCGGAGAGTTTTATTTCATATTACTCTTGGGCAGGATAATGATATTAATCGGCTATATACTGATGTGAAATGCATGAACATGATATAATAGGTATAAAAGAAATAGGTTCCGGTATGTGACCATTCTCAAGTCCACCGTAGAAAACAGATCTACGGATCGGATGGAAATATTCGTAATGCCGAGACGAACTCGAAAGGTGAATCCGTATCAAAGGCCAATACGGAGGAATCCCTGCAAATGGGAGCTCTTTGGAATACTTTTAAATGCTCGGGACTCGCGTCGGCGCCTTTGTGCCGTGCCGTGTCAATTTGCGATGTAAATTCTTTTATGGAATCACTTTAAGGACGTCGCGGGCCGCGGCGGCGGGCGCGGGGCGCTCGCTCGCCGCGTCGTATTTTTATGCGTCGTCGTGTCCGAAGCTCTTCTAATCTCGATGAACGGTCTCGCCGCATACATAATTTCTAATGTTGAAGTTTTTTTATCTACGTATTTTATTATTCGATATAGTGGGCCGCGCGGAGCTTCGGTTGCTTGTTGCATTGAATAAGTTCCTATTTGCGATCCACTACCAAATTCCACGCCTTATGTCTGTTTAATATTTTAAGGTATTGTTGGTAAACTTATTGCTTCAGTAAAAGGTATTAACCTTTAAAGTTTTAAATGAGAGCTTTACAATAAGACCGGTAATGTTATTTTGAAACTCCTGCACTACTTCTCTCGGCAGAATTCCCCGCATGATGTTCTAGTTTGTGCATTGTAATACGCACGGAGCGGTCGAAACGGCCGCCGCCTCCATTAGCGTCGGCGTACGGCGATCGTAGTCGTTTTAGGCTCGGCAACTGGTCTCGATATCGGGATTATCGTTTAGTGTTATGCGCAGTGACAAGGAAAAGCTCTCGAGACGCGTTACCGCCCGCAGCGGCGGCCTAGCCTTGAGTGCCCGCTTTGTGCCCACGACTCTCGCTGCCAGTGCAGTTTGCATTATCGCTTCTAATCAGTATTACATGTTTCTTGTGGATATCTTGTGTATTTATATTTGTTTTTCTTTTCTACGACTGTCCTAACATTCATTTAATTTCTAATAATTGTTTGTTTTTAAACGTTTTAAGTAATAAATAAAAATATTCTACAATAAATAACAAGAGTCATAAAACATGACTAGCATATCTACAATTTTACGAATAAGTATAGATTTACATTACACGTGTCCTAAAAATTGTTTTGCCTCCTCTTATTGATGTTATTCTGTAACATAATAACGTAATTGTGGTAATTTGTAATATTTCCGAGTTATTTACGTGGGTGTACCTTGTATCACAATAGCGTCGTCGTTAAGCCATCTCAGCAGATAGATCGGCATGTATACATTTCGCTGGCAAATCAAGCATCGAGAAGAAGGCTTATCTAATTTGAGAGCATATTGTGTAGTCGTCGCAGGCGAGCGCCGCGGGGCGCGCCAGCGCGGCGCCGCCCCCCGCCGCGCGCCCGCCGGCGATCATTGCCCGCCATTATCCCCGCCTGTATTAAGCCACTTAGCTCAATCATGATTAATGTTTTACCGAACCCGATCCGGCCCGACCCACCCTCAATAGGAGTTATTTACTCGCAGTCGTAATTAGCCATTCACGGGTCGTCTAGGTGCTGTTCCGTGCCGACTGTCTCTTGTTTGACTTGCTGCTCCTCTTTTTTGTTCTTCTTTTACGCCGCCTGTTACATTTGTACATTATGTGTAGGTGACTTTTCTATGCTTTACAAATAAATTTAGCAAATTATTCATCTATCAATTTCATTTTAATAAGCCACAATAGGGTACAAATCAACCTTGTATTGATTACATAGTCACAAATATAGTCCAATAAAAGACATTGTCTAAATATATCTATGAACCAATAACCATTCAACACATACTCAAATTTCCAGTTATTAATAGAACCATAAAAATGCAACAATCAGACTTTTCAACATATTATCTTAAAATTATTTTCTCCCTACATATAACATGCGGTAGTCATAATATCGAATGACGACGATTATTCATCTCGCTTTGGATTTCGAAATGATACTAACAACGATTCAATCTAATTTTTGGCCTCACGTGCCGCACTCGGAATCACATCACATAAAATTACTTTAGAAAAAAGCGTTCAGATTATTGTTATAAAAGATAAACCCTCCGAAATTGTATAACGGTTACATTGCTTAAAGTTACTTCTCTACAATGTAACACATAGAAGTCGAGATTTTGAGCTGAAGTAGCGCAGGCGAGTCAGTTTTTATATCCTGGATCCTATTTATTCCTAACAAATTCTCACTCGGTGTAAACGTGTACAGTTTCGTGTGAGCTTACGTTATATGCCATGATCGTAAATGAGACGTGAGGGTAGACGCTACGTTTTACAGACGTGGACTTTGGTGTCATTTATTTTTCTTACGATCTGCAGCTCTACGCAGCTATCGTTCATGTCCGCGAAATCATTTCAAAACCAACTTTGCATATAGAGCAGCTATAGAAATAGTGCTGAAATTTCATACGTACAAAGTCTCAAGTACAATTAGATTTAAAATGATGATTAATGTCTTTTTGGGCATAACTTTTGCCAGTGCTTACCAGTGGCGGCGCTAGGCGTCGGCGACGTCGGCGACCGCCGACGGCCTCGCGCCTGAAGGGGCCTCGCAAACAAAAAAGTTTTGCCTACAAGTTATTAAAAAGAGGCCTCGCAAAAAGTTTTGCCTACAAGTTATTAAAAAGAGGCCTCGCAATCCTGATGTCGCCGACGTCCACGAGTGGTGTAGCGCCGCCACTGGTGCTTACTGTATGTAATTTTACATTTTTTCTCTGAATTGGAGGGAAAATCACAGGTCTATTATCCACGGTTACTTTAACGATATTACCCACAACGTATACTATTGAATTTTATTCCAGAAGAAGACTTACTATTTGAAATAGACCTCAAGGAAATTTTCGATTATAAATTTTTGCTCCGATATATTAGTTCGGGGAAAAGTTTTTTCATATTTTATATTTAAAAAGTTGCTGTTAAATCTTTTTGTTTGTTTTGTTATAAAACGTTAAAGATAAAAATTATAAACGGTGTCCCGCCATTTTTCTATTGTTTTCTGTCCACCAAAATGAGTGAATATAACGTAGAAATTCGATACATACATTTTGCAGGTTTATTACAAAAAAGACAGAAATGTGACTCAAGCTGCGAAAGAAATTTGTAACATTCATGGACCTAATGCAGTGTATGTAAGGGTAGTACAAAACTGCTTCAAACGCTTTCAGTCAGATCATTTTATCAAAGATGAACCTCTTTCTGGTCGACCTGTTACCGATAAAGTAAATACAATTTTGAAAAAAGTAGAGCAAGGTCGGCATATTAGTTTTTTCGACATAGTTGAAGAGCTGGGGATTGACCACAAAATAATTTAGACCCATTTGAAAGCTGGATATACAAAAAAGCTCAATACTTGGGTCCCATACCAACTGACTGAAAGAAATCTAATGAATTGTGTACTCATTTGCAATTTTTATACGAACGTAATGAAACCGAACCGTTTATGAAAAATCATACAGACCACACACATCTTTAGCCACTCAGAAAATATTGAGAGAGTTTGGTTGGGAAGTGTTAATGCATTCACCGTATAGCGCTGACCTTGCACCTCAGATTGTCACCTGTTTCGGTCTCTTCAGAAATATTTAGGTAGTATTAGATTAACATCTACAAAGGACTGTCAAACCCACTTAGTGTAGTTTTGGATCAGAAGTCCCAAATTTTTTACAGGAATGGTGTTATGTCACTGCTTAGTTGTTAAACAAAATATAATAATTAAATACAAATTATGAAAAATTACCTTCAATTCGTAAATAAAATACGAAAAACTTTTTCTCCGACCTCATATCTACTTGAAAATCGTTTAATAATTTACACTTAATTAAAATTTTTGGTTAAGTTCCATTATTATGGGAAATTTATAATAGAAATTATGTTATAACAATTAGTACTTTTCGAAAAACGGGAATATTTTTTTTATATTTTAAATAATTATTCAATAGACAAATTCTTGAATATAAATTAAAGTATTTTTCAACATGTTTTTTCCTTTATATTTCAAAAGAGCGCTTATTGTCATTCGCATTACATTAGTAGTTCTATTTACTTGTTAACCAATCGAATCATTACAAATGTTAACGAGAATTTTTTTTATTAGAATTAAATTTGTTCTAGCATTCATGACAATATGACTGTGCGGCGTATGTCGGGCGTACGCCGCCGATGTCGTCCGGTCCCCCGGTGGCACTAATTACAGGGATTATCCTGCGCGCGGTCTGCGTATAGATAACATCTCTTTATTCCGACAACACCCGCAGGAGCGCGGGACCCCGACGGTGTTTGTAGGGTCATCGACGATGCATACTGCAGACGGGGGTCGCAAAAGGTTGTTCGTTTGGAGACATATATCTTACTGCCATACAATGGATATTTATATACGTATATACGTAGAGTTCGCTATCTATATAGATAGCGAACTCTTACAGGATATGTTTGTTAATTGAGTGCGAGATGGTGTTTTTAAAATTTTGTATCGTTCTCTTTCTTTTTGATCGTACTTTGGATAGATTACAGATTTGCATAAGTATTTCAACTTTTTCGCCTAAAATGATTGAAGAGGCGGCTCGTACACATTTCATTTTCTATTTAGAAAAGAACAGAATCGCCCTTGATTAACGATCAACCAAGAAAAGTATGAAGCACTGCAATGGCTTTAATCGACGTTATGAACTACATTTCGGCTGCAAGAAATATTGGCAAGGAAACAACCTTGACCTTACTAAATTTCTCTAGAGCTTTTGATACTATTAGTATTTCTCTTATTTTGTAAAAATTTTCCTTTTATGGCTTTGATAACTTTGTGAAAAGACAGTTTACTAGTTATCTGAGTGATTGCTCGAATTTAGTTTAACTCCTTAATATTTTGATGATCCAATCGTTTTGTCAAGTGTCAAGTCTTTGGAATTCTCCAGGATTCCATGCTTGGGCCTTATGTGCCTATTCCTTTTATTGTAATTTGATAGTATTTTTAATATTCAAAAGAAATGTAGTTTTATGATTAATTAATTCTTGTTTCTATATAATCGTATAATTAATATGAACAATTTTACCATTTTTTTTTTAGTTCCATAATATCGCAATTCTAACGTAGATTCAGCTTTTCGGATTGTAACAAAATATTGTGCTACTTTGTACTAAAATCAAAGGGTACTTATATTTTGTAAAGTTATTTTCTCAGCGCCTCTTCCACATCTTTTTGAAAATACTTGACAAAAAGTCATGTATACAGGTTAACTCTAAAGTCAAAATTCAATTCAAAAGCTAGTGCAAAGTGTATTGCCGTCCGTTTATATATTCGTTATCTGAGTTGTTTACACAAATTTAGTAGTTATATTTTTGCATACAAATACAAGAGATACATTCAGTGGCTAACTTGCTTGAAATCTCAATAACGTATTAGTTTATCAGAGTTCATAAAAAATATTATGTGATTTTATCACACCTTTAAAAAAGTTGTTTTTAATTTTTTTCATTCCTCATAATTGAAATGTCTAAATTAGATTAGTATTCTCTTCCTGTTTCTGTATAATTGCGGGCGTTGTAAATATGTTTACGGTTTATTTATTTTGAATAAAAATAATGAGGTGAAATTACTATACATTGTATATTTACTGCTACGAGTCGCACTCGAGTGTAATCCCAACACGTATTTATGTAAATTCTACCCTAATATGATAATTTCAGTATAATTTAGTCTTACTTTTATTGTCCAATTATTATTATTTAAAAGCGTTTTCCTAAATAAAAGATGACGAAGGGTCATTATGATAAAAGTGTCAGAATTACTTAAAGAACAAGCAACCACGAGTTAATCTTTCGACGGATGAAAATTAAATCCAGCTTAAGGCAGCTCGGGGAAAATACAACTTTCAATTACTTAAATATTTTTTTACAAAAGCCTGTGAAGTAAATTAAAAATCTCAATTCAGATATTTTTAATTACGTAATGGTTATATGGTTCTTATTTATAAGGTCCACATTTCTTGAAATTAACGTTTTTCAGTTAATAACTATCCGCTATCTATTGTCAAAGGAATGATTGCAAATGTAAATGTATAATATTTATAAACAAAATATATCTTTTGCTATTCTAATATAGAATTCTAAAGTATTGATATCCTTTAGCTGGTAATGATAGTTAATAATAATTTTACTTCACATAAACCATTAAAATTGTAGTTTTCTATTAACAATTGCCCTAAAATAAATATAAAGCTACATCCATAATAATAATTGAAATTGGAGAAAAGTAATCAATAGGTTGTTGTATTAGTAGTATTTCAAAAGAAGTCGTTCATATAACATTGGTTATGAATTTTTTTCCGTATATTCATATTTATAAAATACGAAACTATTTCTTCGTATCTAAACGCTTCTGCCTGTCACAGCTTTATAACTTCTACGGTTATAAATGATTATACTGAAATTTTGCCCGGAAATACTTTAGATCGCACGCTAAAATTAAATATACAATATATTTATTTTTTAAAGGTTTTAGCCGTATAGGTAAAGGGAGATAAATATCTGAGCACAACACATGCGAGGCAGTCGTGCCTAAAAATTGTGCTGAAAATGTATTTATTAAAAATAGATATTTTTATGCGAGTTAATATTTCCATGAAACATATTATATTTATCAACCGTATCATTTCTTAGACGTATCCCGCCAAAGTCGTCAACAATATGTCGCCGTCCTAGACGCCTCCCGGCTCACGTCCTTCCACACATATGTGTGCCTTTGTTGGAACTTTCAGTGAAAATTATTTTGGGTTTTCTGTGATGAATACCTTTGTAGGAAAACGCGTGAATTAAATATTTTGTAGGCACTTCACATCTGATTCGGTCCTTAATGTTTGATTATATAAAAAAAGAGTAGTTTTGTCTTGTGTTTTGTACAGGTATATAAAAAAGGTATAAGAAATGTCTTTTCATATTTGATAGTTAATACTCGCTTGACTTTTTGACTTTAGTTTATATAGACTTTAGTACCTAAAAGGTCACACGTACATTAACGGATACTCTTATGCTAAAATTCCATGTTTTTCTGTCTGTTTCCACTATCTGCAGAGGCAGAAGACCAATGGCTATGATATGCGTCATATTACTGCTATCGATTTTGTATTGCACATTGGTTATAAAACTTATTTTCCTGTGTCTGCTCTTGAAGTAAAATTTTTAAATTTTGTTGTAAAAATGAGGTAATATAAATTTTTCAAGTACAATTTTTTGATTTTATACATTGCGTGGCGTAATATGTGCATTCACTTTTGGTTTATGTTAGAAAATGTACTATAAATACCGTTCTGCCTTATTTTAAAAACGCCAAACTATCCAAAAGTACTGATGCTTACCGAATTTCTGATTTACATTACTGCATAAACGATGTTTTAAACATTCATAGTTTTAAGAAAAATTATTAATGTATTAATTTTTAACAAATTCTAATCTCTTTTTAGGCTTCCGTTCGTCTGACTGAAAAAAAAACCGTAAACTATATAGGATTACTCGTGTTTGTTTAATCGACAATCATAGCCGATTTAATCCGTTTCTACTAAACCGATTAAGGTGAAAAGTTGGTACACATATGGATTTTTGTGACCCAGACACGGACGTCTAACGTAAATAAATTATTTTTGAATATAGGAATTACTTTTGGGTATAAATTAGGAAATTAAATGCCTTATTGTTGAAATTAATGAAAGTTGATCATAACCCATATCTCCAAAAGTACTCAGCTTAAGATTTTAAAATTAAAAACAAAACACAGAATAAGTTTTTTATTTATGATTCACATCGAAACCCATAAGTATATTGTCTTAAAATAACATGATAAATTTCTGAACATTGTGCGTACAAACTTACATTTGCAGTTGTTTTAGTTGTCGCTGATAAATTTGGCGTAACATTTAAATAACATATTCACAGTACGGAAGCCTCTAGACGCGAGTTCAACAAGCACTTGCCCGGTTTTAACCACCCAGCCCACACACTCATTTTTAATAACATCGATGAGGACAGTGTGATGCTTGAGTTGTCAACGCGTGAGCTCCCTCGTTCGGTTCTTCTTTTCATCGGTCGTCCCAGTGACTACCGAAATACACCTACACATGCGGTTTCCCTTCGACGGTAACATGCACTTACCTCTACGTAGCCGTGTGGAGGCATCTCATAACAATTTCGAATACTCAATTATTGTCACGTGCCAACGGAACTCGAGAGCCCACAAATCTGTTCAGTTAATTCAGTCTTCGTACACGGGTAATTAAATTGTGTACACCTCTTCCATCTCGTTTACGTAGCACAGCGTAGCGTTCAGCGATATATTGTGGGATGACTTGTTTCTTTTTTTATGTTTACATATACCGAAGTTATGTTAGTATTTACTGTTAATTAACACTGTTCAATATTGACGTAAGCTTTATACACTGAAAAATGTGTGTCAGATTTTGTTGGTACCGAAATTACTTAATTTACATGATAGCGTCAAAATCGTTAACATATCGTTTTCATGGCAATGCTTTTCCATATTTTATGTAATACAAAGATTATTTTAATTTTCGATCCTAATGGGTTGTAACAAAATTTGTTTTTCACGCATGAGAGCTTTGTATTAATATTGTGAGGTACTTAAAAAAATTATATATTATGAAACGTAAACACAATAAATACAAGACTGATACAGTAAAAATAGTTTCAAGGAAGTTATTATAACTCAAATGTATATTATATACCTTATATAGGTGTTACAAAAGAGTATAATAAAATAGGCAACTTTTTTCATGTATTTTTTCCAAAATCCTACTGTATAAATAGGCAAGAGTTTAAAAAAATGCTGAATTTTGACGTGACATCTAAATATTACTTTATACATTAATGTAACTTATGTAAAATTTTAACTACAAAACGTTACGATGAGTTACCGACAGACATATTTTTCACATATAAAATTGCATTAAATTTTGTTTCTCATTGTTACATCACATTTCAAGTTTTGTATGTATAGGCGTATATAACAGTATCGTTCATGTTTAAAATATTCATAAGGGTTCGTCTTAAACATTTTTCGCCGCTAGCGATCCGTCGTTCGTTAAATATAATTCTTTGTATAAATATTTAAATTGTTACTATTATTTCATCCTTCACCTACTATACGAATGTTTTGTTCACTTTCGCCCGTTTAATTCGCAATTTGTCGTGAATAAAATTTACCCGACCCGTCTACTATTGTATTAAATTCAATTTAAAACATTTACTATACATGCATGCATTATTGTAAATAAATTGTAACTTTTAACGATTATCTGTGTTTATCGCTTTTGACGTGACAACGTCTTAAATTAGGTTGCGGCTGGGAGTCACTTTGAAAAGTGTAACGCTCGGTAACGTAACATGAGTCACCGAACGAGAGCCCGCCGAATGCCTTGCGTCTCTCTCCACTCAACTATGATCGCCGCCGCGCGCACTAGTATGCATAGCTTGCAAATGTATTGCAAGTTATTGTATGTATATTTGTATATAAATACGTATGTATGTGTAAAGGTAAAATAAAATTTTGTTAATATGAAATTCAGTGCGAGATTCTTTGTATAAATTAATGTTTTAAATATAATTCTTTGTATAAATAAATGTTTTAAATTGTTACTATTATTTCATCCTTCTTCCTACTATACGAATGAATATTCACATTAAAATGATTTTACCATTCAAAGTCGTTGTCACGTAAAACTTTCGCCCGTATACCGACTTTACAGGCAACCAATTTTTTAAATATCAGTTTATCGTCTATTAAAACTATTTTTTGATTTTCATGTATTTTTAGTTTTCATGAACATCTCAATTTTAGAGACAAAAAACAATTTCAGGACACGCAATCTGAATTCATTGTAATGGTCTAATTATAAGACTAAGGTATTTTTGCAGTAATATTAAACATTATTTTTACTTTCCAGAATAAATTATATTGATTAAGGACCTCTTATTCGATTTCGTTTGAACTAATGAAATTAATTGAATGGACGCTGTCTGTTCTAAGAAACAACCCTTAAAATAAATGTTAAGTAAACGTAACGTCACTTTTGAAATGGACGGTTCATTTACAAAATGGCTAAAACGAGATTGCGCTAGAGATTCTATATATACGCGTGGGGTGAAAAAAATTGTTTAACAAAGAAATTCGAACATGTATGTCAAAAAAAAAAAAAAATTGCATATCTATGTATTTATGATAAAATTTATTAATGAAAAGAAGTACCACTATTACTTTTTCGGAAAATACTTAACGATCTTACATACATCCTATATTTAAGCGGTCAGTGCGCGTGCTCCAGCACCGCCGGCACTAGGCGGGCGGCAGCGGCACGCGCGCCGGGCGCGGCCGTCTCGCGTGATACAATATCGCGGAGGGCCATTGTGCGCGCCCTCTTCGGAAGTAGCAATTTTTTCCGTGACATCCGGCGCCCCGCCGCGCCGTCCGCGCCACTGCCGCCCACTGGGACGTATTAACTGATATACTCCAGGCGTTTTTTAATAGAATACCATTTACTGCGAGATATACAACGTCCCATTGCAGCCGATTCATTTCTTGTTCGTTTCGACTACTAATAGAATTTAACGTTTATCAATGGAATACTTTGAGTGGACTCAGGTTTTTCTTTATTAATAGTAATTCATAAACATTGCATTTGGCGATCGATAAAATCTTGTTGTACATAGATGTCAAATGGTTTGAAAACGATTACGTGTTGTGATGATTTGATTATAATTTAATTGTTTATCTTGAGCTGTTGCACACTTCTACGAGGTTATGCTTTATTATCACAAATAAAAACAAGTTCGAGCTCATCTTTTATCATTATTATTAACATTGTAAATTCACTTGTATATTTATGAAGTTGTTTTTCCAATTATGCCAATTCTAGAAATAATCCGGATGATAAAAAGTTTTGTTCTGGTCGTTGATCGGTCTCATCGTTTGGATGCGCGGACGTCATCATGACAACTCTCAAAAAACTCGGATTGAATGAGCTGGTTTTTTTTTAATTAAGTGTAATCCTTATTCATTTTAGTAATTAAAGAAAGTAGTCCATTACAAAAGCGATAATACCTGACTAGAATTGATATGAATTTATGTTAGTTTTATTCAGTGGTGATGATTTTGGCAAGTACCGTTTTAGGTTTGATTAATTACGGTTTTATTTTATATAAGTTAATAATTCATTAATTTACATCATATTATGTCCATATCAGAGACATTATAAAATGGACATTTGGAGAGTGAAATAAAAATTTTGGCGCTGAATGAGATAGGTTTAAAAAAATATTTTAATAATATTTTTATGCGTTCTCTAAATAATATACGATTTTCGAATTGGGCACTATGAAAATAGAATGGCATAGTGTTCCATAATATTGGGCATTCCATATATCAAAAACAATTAGTAATAATAATGGCATCAATACTACATTTTGATTTTGTTTTGTAACTAGTGGTACCACTTTGATAGCATAGAAATATATTCATTGATAAGGGATGTTCATTAAAATGTTGGTATGTTTTTATTATGGGACATTAAGAACAGAATTTTGAAAAGACCGACTAAATCAGTCATATGAAATGCGAAATGGCAAAAACGTGGTGCCATTTGAAGCAGGCACGTGCACGAATTTTATTTTGTTTATTAACCAAAGAATTGGATTTGTATGTTTCTACGTTAATAGTCTACTAGGATTTTTGTTAAATCGTAAATAGAAGGCGAAAGAAATTGCGAGTAGTTTTACTAGAATTATAACGTTTTCTACTAAATTGCCAAAGACAGAAATGTATCGTTTAAAAGCAGTTCTACATAGCAATAAGATGCCGATCAAATTGTATCGTTTACTGGCACGAGTAACCGTAATGGTTCTAGTACAGTAAAATATGAGGTTTGTAAAGTATATAAAATCCACTGCAGTAAATCTGTTAAAAATGCTATTATTATTGAAATTTTTTGTACGGTTACATAACTTTCGAGGCCTGATATCCGTAACATTTGACAGATTATAGTCCTCTCTTCAATAAATTGAGTCTTCTCCTTTTCCATTTTCTTTAATATCAGAAAAAACTCTCATCAAATGAATCGGCAGCAGTAAAAGAGGTTGCACACTCCCTTGTCCTCAGATTTGGATTTGGTTTTGTCATTAGGCAAAGAGAGCTTAGCAGCCGTGGCTGTTTTGACTTCTATATATCCCTGCTCCAATGCTTCTCAGGAGGAATCTATTCAGTACATCAGATTGTGCACCAAACATGACACCGACGTGCTGCATTTTGTGTCTCACAACCTGTCTATATTTGGGTCAAACTAGTTGCCTGGGACAATGAGCTTCTTCCGTTACAATGCGAAACCCACTTTGGCGCAAATAAGATTCACCAGTGCTCAAGTATCTGATTGATTTTCAAAGTTGTTTCATAGTTAGTTTTGCTATATTGAGGAATGAAAAAAAATCAATTTCGATATGTTCGTCAAAAAGTATTAATTATGTAATAAAAAAATATCAAAAAAACTGCATTTGAATATTATTAGTCAACATTTGTTTCGCGGGAATTCATAATTTATTTCAAAGATAACATACACTGGAAATTCGAGAGCTCTTATAAAGCGAAGAAGGACAAACGTCGGGATGAGATCAATGGCCCGCGAAGCCTATTGATACCCGCGAACAGTCCGCGCGGCAGGATGCGCGGTTTATTCACACAAAATCTTTTGCTATTCGCCTAACAGGGCTTATCGAGTAAGATTTAAAATAATATTATATCTCTGTTCTAGTATTTTCTTAATATTCACTGATGTTAAGTCTCAGTTAGATAGTAATGGCCCTGCAGAAAAGTCCTGATCTAAAGCTAATACGCTATGGCTATTTTATAATATTATGTTCTATAATAATTCGTCCACGATAGCTATTCTAAAAAATGTCTCTTTTTGGAATCGGTCTCATAGAATGATAAGCTATTAAAATAAAAAACAAAACTCGCAACAATGAATTATAATTAAAATAGAAAAATTGTTAATAGTTGTTAACTGTAATTCGAAATTAGAAGCCTCATCTTATTTCAGTTAAATACTTAAACAATTAGTGGGCTCACATTCCTGAAAATAGCGAACGCAGCACGCCGCGGTGATCCCGTTCTCGGATATTGTAAAATATTACAGTTCTAAAACGCTAATTCATTAACTAAAACGGAATCCTCGCTTTAATCGGAGGCGGCGCGCGGAGCCGGCGGCCGGCTCCGAGTGCTCTCCAGCCGCCGTTCGGAATTCGGAGGGACTACTTTCGATTAATCTCTCCTGGTCCGCGGCCCGTTTTAATAATTTGTCTAAGCTCGCCGTGATCGCTTCCGCATAACCTGCTAATTGAATATCCACGTTGTACGCTTTGTATTGCCGATCGGAAGGTCCGTAGTGTCTCGCCGGCGCCGCGCACCGCCGACGTTTAATTCCCGAACTTACCCACCGGCGGGGGGCGTTCGAACGGTGTAAATAAACAAACGTATTGACTGTTAAAGAACTCTCAATGGACGAATTATTTCCAACCTTTTGCGGCGCGTGCAACGTTTGCCGACGCGATGCTCGGAGGGCGAGTAACGTTATTTGTACACACTACGATCATTTATATTTGGGCTGGCTTTACACTGGCGAGACTCTAATTAATATTGTTTTCGTGTTATACAATATACTGTGTATTGTATAACAACGACTATTAACAAATACTTACCTAGCGGTAGAAATTCTTCAACATATTTGTATAAAAATTAAACAGATGAACTCGGTAAGAGGTTCGATTACGTAAAAAATGTACTTATCTGTTAAGTTTGGGTTAAAAACCGTACTTTTACAATATATAGAATCATATGATTTTTAATGTTACTGTTCAATCGCCACTTCTTAAAAGTGTCTCCATTATTTTTAGTGAAAAGTAATTAATGCAGCCGAAAATAGATTAAAAATAGTTTTCTCTAACAAGTGTCTCTCTTTGATCGCTAACATCGATACATCGAATCTATTACGTCGAAACTGAGTTATGGTCTTCGGCGAGCGAGTTGAGTAAGGAAGAGGGCGGGCGGCCGGCGCGGGCGGACCGCGGGTAACCATGACGATGTCTCGCGACCTCTCGTCTGTTATTAACCTCCTCTCGAACAATATGCTGCAAATTGAGTTAACTCTATAATAACCGCACCGCAACTGCTGGGCGCTGGCCTCGCCTGCACGGCCGAGCTACAAAATACGTAGACACAGAAGGTTAGGTTCATTCTAATCATATGCCAACGCAGGTCTCATACACAGATTGATAGATTGTTCGTGGTCTATCGAGTACAGCATTATTGAGTTTTTTTGTATTAATTCAGATTATTTTAATTATATTCAATCTAGAAGGCTTCAAAATGCCTTACAATCCGTCTCAGACCTTTCATATTGGAACCGTATATTGTGAAAGTCGCATTTAGCTAAAAAAACAAACAATTCATAAGCTTCTGAGATATATCGTGCCGAATCCGACGGGCATTCAATCAACTATCATCATCGGTATGCCCAAATATCTTTTTGTACACTTTTAAATACCGATTTTATACATTTATGTGTGAATTGAAAATGCTGTAGCTAAAAGTTCATTTATTTTTCTGTGAGAAATGTTGAACCTAAACACTTTCAATATCAGCAATTTTACTTTTTTTATTAAATTGTTAAAGCTTCGCGCTGTTATTAAATTGTAAACCAGACAAGTGAAGGCCAAAAAATGCATTAAAGGAGAAATGAATTACGGGGAGTCTGCACCTTCGTTATTCACAATTGAAAAGTGGTCGAATGAATATAAATGTGCCAGGCATAGCTCAAAGACCGTCTTGAAGACGGACTCTTGGAAGCCTCTTTACAGTAAACGGTGGGAAAAATGGAGAAATTCAAATTGGAAGATGATCAAGTCAAAATCAAATCGATAGCTAAGGAAGTGGGCCTTTTTGTCGGTGCCATACACAAACAACATAATTCGTTGACAAGTCTTAAATAAGAAAGTTATTGCGAGATTTGTGCCGCTAATGCCGACGGCTTATCTTATGATCTTTAGAGCAAGAAATGGTCATGCATTAGTATATTAGAAAAGCAGCTCATCTCAAGATATCACAAGAAATTTGAATTCAAGCAGCCCAAGAAAATAATTCATTCTTTCAAGGAAAAAAAATCATTGATTATTGGTATACTAAATACTAAGGGGTATTGACATCATAAGACCGTACTATGCCAATATTCTATGGCAATTAAGAGCAATCAGTAAAATCACATTAAATATTATAATAATTCAGTCTCATATAGTAATAAATGAAACACCTTTTATTATTCACTTTTAAATATATTAAAGGTTTTAATAGCAGTGAATCAAAGTAAATTTTGCGAATTAAATTGTATATTACAAATTCTTTGTTATTTGAATAATAAAATAAAGTATATCAAATAAATACATATATTAAACATATAAAAATATTTATTAATGAAAATAAAATTAATATTCTGTAAGATTATTGTAGGCATACGTCTAAAAATAATTCAGGATAAACAAAAATTAATATCTGAAATAAGGAAGTAAATGTAAATAATGAAATAATCATCACTATTTTTTGTTTTGTGATGCATATATGAGTTGCATATAAAATTGTGCCTTGATGAGGGCACCGGTGAGAGACCGCAGCTTTCTATACGGTACGACCACGAATCGGTGTACCCAGCATATGTGGCACTCATATTTGAAATATGCGAAGTGCATAGCCACCCCCCCTCGAATGTAATGTTCGAGGGGGCTTGGCTTATATAAGCCTGCACATATAAGAGGAGCTTATATGTGCAGGCGGATGCGCTATCTATAAATTGCAGCGGAATTGGTGCAATTATACTTCAACCGCCACTTGTGAAGCTCGTGCTGCAATAAACATGTCTGAATATCCAAATGCTGTCCATCATTTTGCCCACACACCGCCAAAATTCGTACTCCAAGGTGATTGTGAAGGAAATCCGAAGTGCGAGCTTACGCGGCAGTGCTGAAATCGCCGTTAAAACATCTGACGAAAGTCTTAGCAATCCATACGTCTTCACTGCATTCTCGAAAACGTGAAAAATATTATAGTTAAGCATTTTCAACATCTGTTACCTGAAGTGCAGCAAACGGCGCAGTTATTATTATACCACAGCACCATATTGAGAAATTATCTGACGAAATGTATTTATAAATTTATTATGTAATAAATAAGCATGTTGTAAAATTTATCTAACATAACCTACCACTGATAAAAGTTGATTTCGTTCACTCGTTTAGTTCGTTCTTAGTTTTCCTAATGTTGTGTAAGATCAAGATAAATTTATATAAAGGATATCAGTGGCTACCAAAGAGACACAATCTCAAACTGGAGATCATGAATATCGTAAAAGTGACGATGTTAGAGCAAATTATCTTCTATGCCAAATCCGTTTGAGCGATATGTACAAAACGCTGTAAAATTATTATTGGTTTGCCGCACGATAACCCTACATTAAATAATTGGTAGACACGATCGCTAACTAATATATCGAAAATCTATCTATTTCAGCAAATTACAGTATTCAGGTTCAATAATGGTAGACCAGCTAACTAAATTCATGCTACAGATCTTTGCCGACGGCAGTCGCATAAATGACAATGTCGGTGCGATTCTGACAGAGTGAAGATATAAAATAAAGTTAATGCACTCAACCTTGCGACTGAAACCTTTTCATACTATATTTCTGAAATGTTTGTGATGCATTGAGCAGTCTAGCAAGTGCAATTAAGCAATGACGTGCTTAGGCTAGAACGGCGAGAAACAAGCGTGCGGACGAGCTCTACAGAAAAGCTACCTTGATTAAGGGTACAGCAGACTGCAATTGATATCCAATATTGTACCTGAAAAAATATATTAAGGCGTTAAGTACCTCCATAAAAAAATGGCAGATAAGAAGCACAAATGAACTCATATGGCAGATTCATATCGGTATAAATTGAATAATTCGCTGTAGTGCACCTATGACCACGACAAGATCTAAGGAACACTGGGCATTATAGACGAGCGTAATATATTTATAGAAAGGGCGTGCAAAGACCGAGGTTGATATCGACACCAAAATTTAAAATTTGAATTTAATCTTATAATTAGTTACATGAAAAAGGGAAATGCATTCGTATATGTGGAAAAGAAATAAATATAAAAACAATGATAATACAATAAATAAAAGAATGACTTAAAAATAGTGGCATTGATCAATTTTATCCTTATATGTTTTCATACATTCCTGTGCTTTCCAATTTTTTGTTATGCATATAATAAGGAAAAATTGAAAACTTTATGAGATTACGTTCGACATTTGTTTTATTGTCATAAATCTTTTTCTCACAACGCATACATTACAAAATTCAAACTACAAATATAAATAATTTTAAGAGTTTAATTAATGTTCGTTTTAATTAAATAATTTTTAGATATGGACAAATTATTCCAGCCATATTTTGACGTAATTTTACACGTATTCCTAGAAATAAATTTAGATAATTAATTTTCTAATTTTTATTTTGTATAAAAAAAAATGTTCAGAAATAGAGTTCGTTGGCGCAAATATGGCTATTTTTCTTTTCAGTTGTTAAATTAGAAATAAAATATTATATATGACGTTAAACGTGCGTAATCTAATTTCATATCAATCAAAACATTAAAGCTTTTATACACTAAATGATATATTCATATTCTGATATGTGTTCAACTTTTTAAAACAATCAGTTTTTTTAATTGAATTTATAGGTCCCTAAAATTACGAAGAAATGCAGGTATATAAATATAGTCTACTACATATATTTAAATTACAATCAGAAAAAAAATCGCATATAACGCAATTGAGATAGATTATTTTCGTTGAATATACACGTTATTAAGTATCAAAATATCTCTTAATTGTATTTATGAATTGGTTTGTTCGGAGAAAAAATATTACATATATATTTATGTAATACTCTGACAAATTTCACGCATCGCGTCTCTTTCAAAAAGCCTGCCTTATAGTTATGTTCGGAAATTGCGGTGTAAAAATAGTTTTTAGTCCAACCAGACATCAAAATCAGTTAAGTGCAAACTGCGTATTTATTTATGAAAGAATTACATAGCGCAACAAGCAATCATAGGCCGCGGGAAGGACGAGCGGGGGCAGGCACACGTCGAGGCTATTAATCATTGTATAACGAATCAAATAAAAGGCAATAGAATCTAGGGAGGGGTGAAGGAACCCTTGGCCACAAAATAGATAGGCACAGAAGATTGAATTGTATATGCACAGGATTATAATTAGCTACGCTCGGTCGCAATCATAGGATTATTTTGCAGTATTGAATTTTATACGACATGGACTATATTGTATTCGCATTCTAACTAATCAATCATTATTTTATATTTTAAAAGAACAAAATGGCAATTTATTTAATTTATATACCTACACAAAAAGAAATTCGTTCCAAGACATGCTCGTAAATAATGTAATAGGGCTGAAAAATAAAACAATCCAATACCGTTAAATATTTGGCAACAGTATTATGTATTATATGGCTATTTTAAACGTATAAGTATTTCTAAATTAGTAAAGTCCGAAAATGGTAAATCTCCTCTGGCCGCAGGTTATATTACAGTATTGCACATCGCCGTCAGAGCGATCAGGAAGCTTTGTAATCGGTGGATGTCTCATAATTTGACCGACGCTCAAAAACCCCGTTGTATTAATTGCTGCCGCGAAATAATGCAAAGATTTGCCGGAGGTGACTTTAATGCTGTGTAAGATATGGTTATAGATGATGAGAACTGGATTTATTGTTACGATCCCGAAACCAAAAGACGATCTGGGTGTTTCCTAAAGTAAAAAGAGGTCGAAGCATCGGAAAAAAGATGATGGCCTCTATCTTCGGAATGACAGCTCATTATGCAACCATTGTTTTAGAAGATAATAAAAAGTCACTGCAGACTGGTACGCTTACAATTGGTTGCCTCTTGTCTTGGAAAAAGTTCGGGAAGAACGACCTCGAAGTAGGATTTTCCTTCCATATGACGATGCCTCACTAGATACTGTTAGACAAACAACTAACAATTTGGAGACGTTAGGTATCGAAATATTGGCTCACCTTACAGCCCCGACCGCGCATCGTGTAATTTTTTATATTTCTAAAAAAGAAGAAAAACTTCGAAGAAAGTGGTTTGTGGACGCCGAGGAAGCAGTGGCTCCATATAAAAAGGCCGTAAAAAGGACTAAGTTCAAGTGGGAGCAGTGTTTATCTAAATGGTCCCATCGAATGCAGCGATGTATTATATAAATAATGTAGGAAAAATAACTTGCCCGATTGCTCAATTTTTGATTTTCTAAGGACTTTCAGTTTGACCTACGTATAAGCATAGATTAGTAGAAAATAAAAAATGGCTATGAAACTGGTCGATATTTTTCCACATTAGTTTCGTAAAGTAATTACAAAGCTATTCCCATGCTTTATTTAAAATACAATATAGCTGCATAGAACGAGGGTCGTTTAATGAATTCTCGGTACAGATACGAAAATAAGAAAAGGCAGATGTCATTTTTGTTTATTTTTCAGCATAATCTCCTCCATATCAATGCATATTCAACCTGTCAGTTAATTTTTTAAAGCCCGTATAAAAATTGGGTTCATTTTTTTAACAAATGTTTGGTTTACAGCCGCTTGCGATGCTTCATCATTAGCATATCAATTCCGTCGGAGACCTTTTATTAGATTCGGGAATAGGAAGTAGTCACTGAGGGCCGGTTCCGAACTGTAGGACGGGTGATCTATAATTTTGGATTTGCAAACACACGCAGCAGCCTTTATAGTCTGAGCGCTATGAACTGATGCATTATCATGAAGAACTCGCACACCTTTGGCCAAATTTCCTGTTCCTTTTTGAAGTTATACTTCTTTAGGCATGTTATGAAAAAATAATGAGAGTGAATTTTTACGATACGGGCGCATATTGTAACAAAAAGTCTACAGAATGGAGTCGGTTGTTAAAGCTCTTGTTTATAGCATGGAGACAGAGTCACCTTCTAAAAAGCGCGCGAAAAGTTAAAATATTTGTGATCTGCAGACTTAAAATAGATCAGAATTATGTCGGTGTTTCTCTATAGCTTGAATGGATGATAATTTCAATGATAACATAGACGAAGATTCAATGACGCATAAATATCAAATCGACATTATAATCTTTAATGCATATTACTTATAAAAAATTATAGACGAATGCACAATATTTATTGCTGAAAAATTCATGGTGTCATTAAATTATGAATTCATATTTGATAAATAAGAGCTATTAAATACAATTTTTCAGTGATGATTACTTCATAATTTACATTTACTTACTTATTTCAAATAGCTATTATTGCTTATGCCGAATAATTTTTGTTTCACATTTACAATTAAATACGAAATACAATAAATTCAACAAAACAAGAAATATTCAAATAAAACAATGTATATACACATAGGCAAACATTACAAAATAAATAATTCCTAACAACTAATCCCTGCCCAGGTAATAATAAGACAGCTATATAAATTATTTAATCACACACAAAAACACAATTAAACACAAAAGAATTCTAAACTAAGTCCGTTTATAAATCAAATTAATACATTTATTTACACATTATCACTAAGAGCGCGACTGTCCATAACAGATGTAATTACTTTTACCCAGCTGGAAATTGTTTTTGTGGTAGTTACTCTCTAGCCGACCTAGCGTGACGCCTGATTGAAGAGTCTCTGTATAGAACTATCCGTTTCATTCTTACGTTGTCCAGAGACAATCCTATAGATACCTCGTCGAGAATGTCGTACTAGGTCCGCAAGCTCAAGGAAAGGAATCCAGCCCCAAGAAATTTTTTCGCCATGCGCTCAGAACAGTCTCAGCTCTTAGAAGACCTTTGTTTAACAAACAAACGTTCGTAATTAATTCATTGATCCCGGGGGCAATTTATAAAATATGTACTGAAAAATCCCTATCAGTCGTACTGAAACCGCGTTTATGATATGCGATATCAGTGGCACAAGGGGGCAATAGTATAGAATTATGATAATAATATTCCTAAAAAATCTCAATTTAAAAACTTCGGATTTGATATGATTACCGATCAACGAATAGACGAAAAAATAGATTAGCAAATTAACAGGACCCGATTGAAATAGAGATTTCTAACTGATGTGTTACGGAATACGAAAATACCAATGAAAATGAACGCAAAAAACGCGAGACGGCTGTTATAAGTACGTAGCTGAATTTTCAGTCGCTTCAAAGAAATATGGGCGACAAGTTATGATAGGAAAATAGCATACGGCAGATTAAACAGGCGATTATTCGTTGAACAAGTTTCCTACTTGAAATCTCTGGGGATCCTTTAAAGTGACTTTAATATTAAAAGAGTTCATCGAACCTAAATTGTAACGGTACAAACAAAGAAGACAAGGAAATTACTTCGTGGAGATGTTTAACCTGTACAAATCGGGGATCACGAGGCAGTAAACCGATCAACAATTCGGTAGTCCATTGCCAAGATAAAACTGAAAACTTAAAAGGAAAGAACTATAACATGAAATAGTACAATCTGGCGTCGGTCAGGAAGCCTGAACCCAAGCAAATCGGTAAAAACTCCCGAATACCTAACAACGTTTAAAACATTTTTTACTTTTATGCATTATATATATATATATATATATATATATATGTCCAAGTGCTCGTGTTGACTAGGTATATTGTCAATCTTTTTTTTACCGTTTAAGATATTTTAAATTGTTGTTTTCGTTTTACGTCATTTGCCCTGAATGTATGAAGACAGATTTTAAAAGTCATACAACGTGTCCGGTAGAAAGATGGGACGAATGGACAGGTAGTCGAGATCGATCGATTTCGGTTCGAGCCTTTTGGCTACGGAAATCTAAAAATTTAGTCCTGAAACATCCGTATCTATTTCTTGTGTAATAAAATTACAGTTTTCCAGTACACTTCAAACTCTTGTTTAGTTAACATTTGAATCGAATCAACCTCTCGTCTGAATTTCGACTTCAAATAACACAAGTAATCGTGTGAAGCCAAAGTAAACGCTTAAAGCGCGCGCAGGCGCGATGTGGCTTCACCGAGAAGTTCCTTCTCCGGCTCGGAAGGGCTACAATTTCAATTATTGTTTGTTGCTGTACCAACTGCGTATATATAGCATACCGCAGTCGCTTTCCTCATTTCTTTTCAATTGATCTCGGCTTCGGTCCTTGCGCTGGAACGCGAAAAGCTCACCTTCGAAAGCCATTTTAGACCGTTAATCGAATTGCGACTATTTTTAACTCTTAGTTCTGATTTAAATCGTAATAATGTGACAAAATTTATAAGGCTCTGTGACTTAATGCCTCTCCCATCTTGTATGATGAATTGCTATTGTAGTTCTAAAGGCAAAATTCAATTTAAATATGATTCTTTATGTTAAAAGGCGTCTCGCACGAAAAGGACGTCGTGCGAGACGCCGTAAGTGTATTTACATTCTTTAAGACACGTAAGAAATCAGTAATATTAATAAAAGGCAGTTCTGTTACTATTCATTGTATTAAATATGTAATACGTATCAGGAAAGTGGACAGCGGCATTAAAATCACGTGTTTGTTGCGAATGATTTCCATTGTATTACTTTTCACTTTTCATTTACCTGTACATTTTTATAGATACCTAATGAAGAGAGTAGGCCTCGCGTCCTGTTATAGGCCACATCTTACATTGTTTAATGTATTTTTGAGACAATCGCTTAATCTTATAGTTTTTATTGATTTTGTTTGCGTTTGTCTCGCATGTAATTAATAGTAATGAACCCACCAGAAACTGGCAAGCAAATAGTTCGACCTTCATATGAGATAAGTCACCGATAGACTTGGTTCGGCCCAAACCCTGCACGTAATAATGCACACATTTTAGCAACATATGTTCATTCCAATATTTAAGGAATGCTTATTTTCCAAAAAAACATTAAAAAATATTTGCTTTTGCTGCGTAAATAAAGTGTACCTTTTAGACAAAAGGACATTACAGTTTATTCATTTTTTTATCTTTTCAATATACAATATTTGTTCATTATATAAGTCCTGATTCATAAATACGTAAAGTATATTTTTTTTACTGTATAGGCTTAGAAACCTATTACAAAATTAAAATATATTGGGTCGACGGACGTCAATATCGGACGAGGCGTGTTTGCTAAATAAACGAATTAGCCGTATTAACGTCAATCAGTCGTGCGCTCCTTTGGTAGGTGTCGCGTATCGCGTTGCGCGTCCGCCACGTGACAGGCACCTGCGGAACCCATTGTGAGCGAGCATTGTCTCGGTGAGAAGTTAATGGAGTGCCGCCGGCCGGCGGTCCTCGCGCCCGCCCGCCATACCGGACTCACTATTGTCCTAATATTCTTGATAAAAATGTATTAAAGGACTCGTTGATCTAATGCCTCATGGAAAAGCCCCAATAGCTTATTCTTTGGTTCGCTCAAGTACGTCGCGACGCTCGTATATAAATAATTTCGTTTTATGGTCTGTTATCATACATACCTAATGTATTACAGCAGATTTCCATAGTTTTCATAGAATATTTAGAAATAACTTTTGATTATTTTATTTTCAATAATCATATTTGTTGCCCAATATATTGGCTATAAGATTCATGTTGAAAACTAGGTTATTTAAGTTATTATTTGAATTATCTTCTTTTATAAACTCATCTTCAACAAAAAATCGGTATTAAAATGAATTTTGATTTTAGAACTAATCTATAAAAGTGATATATAATTTAATCTAAAAGGACTTGAAAAAGGCACTGAATCGGTATTTAATTAAACACATAGTTTTTGTATGGTGTTTTAAATATTAATAAGACTTGTAGTCGACACATGATTATTCACCAGATAAACGCGTTCCTATTATACACCTACGTTATTTTATTCTAAGAAGATATTAACCCGACCGCACTCCTCTTATTTTGTACTATATCCAGAAATAATTGATGCTGTCGATCTTTAACAGGATGCGTCCATAAGTCGTATTACATTGTTTTATTTGTTTTTGAGACATCTTCTTAAGCTGATGTATTCTTATTGAATTAGACCTGAAGTCGTAACAAGATAATTAGAACTTTGAACGAGATAAGTCAATGACAGACGTAAATATAATCCTATCTAAGTAGTGGCCGTTATAATGGAGCACATGTTAAAAGACGGTGATGTATACTAACAATTACATACGCGTTTAATAACCAATTCAAATCTAACAGCAGTTCAGAATGGATGATACGTGATCGAGCAAAACCTGGTTTGGCATTTAGAATAACATTTGACATTATTTAAAAAGTTTAACAGTTTACTTAACTAACCGCCGAAATGAGAACAGGTTATGTGGCCACATCCATAGTTCTAGTATTTATGAAAAAAAAGTGTTTTTAATTGAATAGTGTTTAATTAGAAAATTTTATCACCGCTACTCATCTATTTAAAATAAAAAAAAGAGACGACGAAATACGTCTTTCAGCTCCATCGAACTGTGCGTCCGTCGAGCATAACTACATAAGGCTCTCGACGGAATTGAAAATGAAACAATTTCACACAATAAGCGGACGCAAAAGTTGGAAAATAGAAGCGGCGCCGCAGTAAGTAGCGAGTGCGGCCGGCCGGGCCGCGTAAGCTCCCGCAGGTGACTTGCTTCCGAACTTTGTGAACTTTCCCACGAGGAATAGCGAAAAAGCAGGGAAATATATATATAAAGGCGATGAATGCTTTCACCGATAAAACCCACAGATAGTATTTATATCATTCCTGTCGACGTGATTTAACTTTTATGTACGATTTGCTTATAAATGTGCATCTCTTTATCGCCATCACGAGGATACGCAAATAAGCTCACCGCATTACCGAACTTTTATTTTTGATGTTACCGAGGCTGTACGTACTTCCACTCGAATACGGTCAACGTAAACAAAGTTCATATTGCCTTGTGTTTGATCATTGATTTCGGATTTGTTTTTATTTCGCGGGGTTATATCAAATATTCCCGATATCGAATATTCTGGATGACTGGCGTACCGTCGGCGATGGAAAATATTGTGATAACCTGTAGGCAATAAAAACCATCCGGTAAACATAATACCTGATTCAATGGGGAATAAGTAAAGATGATCGTGTTTCACTCTATCGGTAAACACGGTGTGCCATGTTAAAAACATTTTATTATTAAAATTGCATTGTTGTCGTTATAAGTATATTATATATATATAGTTCTACGCGATTTTGATTTATTGTTTTATACACATATGTGTGTGTGCGTATGTGCGTGCGTAACTATTATAGGTTGGTATAACTTTTACGGGATATTTTTTTAAAATGATACGCCATCGATTTTGGTAAGAAAAATCTCAAGACCATATTGAGAGAAAAAAAAGTACGTTAATAATTACTAAAATACGAGTAAATCCCACAACACCGAAAGTCTTGTGAAAATGGTAATAGTGTTATATTAATTACTTTTACTAATTCTCGATAACGAGTTTTGTAGTCGCCAAAACGATGTCGGCACGAGTCTTTCTTATTGTAACGAAACTTGTAATTCCAAGTATTTGATTAGTAGGATTGAACAGTGCGTTTTTTTGTATTTAGTTATAATGCTTATCATCATGTTTTGCAATTATTTGTATGGTGTCGCTTATATTGAGTATGACATTTTATAAGCTTTACTACGTAATTAGCAGTTTTCAGTATTACGTTTTGCGATTTTCTATATTTAGTTAGATATAACACTTAACACCAATGTTTTGCATTTCCTATTAAATAATTACTAGTATTCAGAACTATGTTTTGAAAACGAGAAATGAACTGAGCTTGCGCTATAAAATTACTCTATAATACCTTTAATGAAATATGAATGCTGATAATTAATAGTTAATAAATATTACAGTTTCTTACTTATGTACCTTCTGAAATCATAAACCTCGTTAATCATTACTAAATGGTGCCCGAACAAGTTAGGTATCTCAATAGCACTTGGAATTAGATATCTTTTGTTGTTATAACAAATACAATTTTAATTATTTTATATAAATTGCTTACAATTACCAAAAGCGAAAATTATTAGTTACTATTTTTCGTAAGAACTAAATAAGGAGGAAATACTTTAATTGAAATTCAGATTAATTTTTATCGGTATTACAAATACGAATACTAGTTTTTAGGTAACTTTGTGCATTATATTACTACATTGCGTATATTAATATGTTTTCCTAATTCGTGCAATTACTAAAACGGTTTATTGTTATTACATTTCGATATTACTTGACTGGTTTAATAGTCAAAGTGGACTATATTCCCAAATAAACTTTAGTCTATTTATATTGGTATAAACGGTAATTACAAAAAAAAAATCTTTCAGTGCACCTTTCAGCTTTTATGTAAACTATAACGAAATGAGCGTTATATATGGACGACGCAACTTGATTTTGATATCAATTTATTTTTTATTTGAACCGTTTATTTAGCAAGTAGGTATTGCGAGATCACAAAAAAAAAATGTTGGTTTGTGCATTATTATACGTCTATTCGTGTCTATCAAAAACCAAAATAAAATTTTCCTAGAACGTGGATTTTTTTTATTGTGTAGGTATCCAACAATATCAGGTGCTTAAAATTTCAATGGAAACAAGGTATGTTCTTTCTTTTAAATTCTCTATTCGATGACATTGATTAAGATCGGAATCAGATTTAGGATCAAAATTAAAAGCATGTATTGTACTATACACTTATATTCATTTTAAAATTATAGATTAGATAATTTTGACAAAAAATGTTGAAAACCTAAACTTTTTAATGCTTAACTTTTATTTTAATTCACTATTAATTATGGAGCTACGCAAAGTTTACAGTACGCTATCTAAAGTAAATACTTTAAAAGTTAGTAACATGTGTATAAGAAAATCGCTGCTATATAAATTTTTTTTTGTCATATTTAATATGAATATTACTTAAATTTTGTATTAAGGTAGTAGCGCTTATATTTAAAATGTTCATTAGTGCAAATACAATAAATATGTCGCGGCCATGGCACGCATCGGAATTAACTAAATTGATATGAATTTAAAAATGCTTTCAAAAGCATAAATAATACACACAACAGAGATAACGTAGACAAGAAATCTGCAAATAAGAATAGGGAGAGCGCATGTGCGAGCTGAGGATTGCCGGCGGAGGGTGTGCGGCGTCAGGTCCGGGCCGGCCGGCGCTGAAATAATGCTATTTCGTACGAGGGCCCGCGGGGTGCCGCCGCAACGGGATTATGGAAAAACGTCGGGAATTTAATAACGCCGTACACACGTGCGTCGTCGACGGCACGACGGCGGCCCGGCGACGGCGCGGACGGGCTCGTCGGGCGCGCCGCATCGCTTTCGAGATGTCACAATTCTTTAAAATTACGTACGAGCCCGCCTTCATTGTTAGGCTGTAAGTGTTTGGTGCGGTGACCCCGCTGCACACGAACGCAGATCGGCGTACGGCAGTCGGAGCTGAAGCGGATCCGTTTAAAATGCACGGGGGCCGGCGGGTGGCGCGGGGCGTCGCCGTCTGGGGGAGAGTTAACAGTTCGCAAAGCGGATGCGAGTTAAAAACGTTCCGCGATCACGAGGCGCGTGACCGCCCGCGCCGCCCGCCCCCAGACCCCGGAGCGGTGATAATTTAATAGGCATGCTCGCCGACGACGATAAAATCACTGCGATACTTGTTCGGTACGAGTCTCGCTTTCTATCATAGTTTTGGGAGACACGAAGACTTCCTTCTTCCTTTATACGCTTCAAAAATCGATGTACATAGATGGACCCTCTGTAGAATAATTCCTAGTTGGCTGTATTCCTGACACAGGTATAAGGTTCACGTGGATATGCCACTATTTGTTTTTCCAAAACAACAACCCGGAATTATGTGACGTTAAGACATAATCGTGTACATAAAAAATTCAAATAATTTTATACATTTTTGGAATACGATTATTGTATTTAAGCTCACGCGCCAGCGAAATATCGATATAATAGATCGCATACTTACCGGCTTCGTTGAATTATGCACCAACAGATGACGTTAGCGCATAAGCTCCTGTTCACGAAACGATCTCTATTACTAGCGAAAACATAAACGTATCCACGTCAAAAAATCAATTAACAAATAGCTGTAACGTGAACATTGAGGCTCGCAGTTTGTGTGTCCATTTGTTTTTTGAGACTCGCTGATTGGTCGTTATTAAACCACAGTGAGCGCCTAGAGATTCTTCTGTTTTTGTGGAGAACGTGCCCTAACGGGTCAAGCACTCATGACAGACTGAATACAAAACTAATCTGGTTTTACAGATCAAATTGGTTTTATGGAACCGTTTTATTAGTTACTACGAGCCTATCTATATAAAACAATTTTTAAAATTATTCAACGGTAATTTAGCTAAAAGTGAAGTCGGATTTAACTAGCGTTCAGTTTTTCACAATCAACTTCAGCGAGATATTCCAGGTCACACATGTCTCTGTGGTCTCAAATTACGTTAATTTCATTCAATTCTTTTCGGTCGAACGTTTCCTACAAAGTATTATTGCTATTACAAAAATCTTTTGTGTGTCGGCTATTTTGGTGTCAGTAGGTATCGATAGAGTCGATGTCACTGTATTTACTTAATTAATTCTCATTGTAATAAAAGAGAACCTACGTACTCTTTGATTATTCTTCAACACAACGCAAAATAAGCTACATTATATGTCAACTTTTAAATACTTATAAAAAGTTGACATATAATATAGCTTGGCACAATGTAATGGCGTGTAACATTGCCATTGAATAATATGAAAAATTGAAAACAAAATGAAACAGTTCAACAGAATACGTAGGACATGAGCAATTCAGTGCGCATCGTTTTTATTATGTGACCTTACTCGTTTAATAATCATGTTTCTATATAACATAATTATTCAAATGCACAAAACACACTCAATGACATTTTGATAATACGGTAAAAAAAGTTAATTGTTATTTAATTTTAGATAAAATGGCCAAGCATAGTGTTAGTAACATAATAACGTACTTAGGTCTACTGTCAGTAATTACCCACATAGAAATAGACTTTGAATTTGGTTTTTAGAAATGTCGTGAAAAAAATTAAATGGAAAAGTTTTTTCCGTAATAAGTTTTAAATTTTATTAAAAATCGATTTTTTAAATAAAATCCTTTTTATTTACGAAAAAACTATTGTAAATGTATTAGATTTCACAAATGCTCGCTGAAATTTTTAAATAGAATTACACAGAGTGACTAACAGTTATTCATGGCGCAGCTGTCCAACGATAGGACCGCCACGAACGCCATCTATTGAAAGTAATCCGAAATGGCAATTAATGCTTATTGTCGAAATGCAATTCTTTTGGGTAGTCGTAATTACCACTTAGATGTACCAAACAAAAAAAAATGTACATCGGTCAAGCATTCTAAAGTTTTTGTAAAACTAACGCTCAACAATTTGATTTATATTTATTTATTTCTATTCTGCTTTTAGTTTTAGTCGGTACTACTGTTTTTATAATTGAAAATCATTTCTACCTTTACTGTGTTTCTATTAATCAATTATTTCCTATTTTGTATACGATTTGAAATATGTAACAGTTATGATATTTTGTATTAACCACGAAGAAAAATATTGTGAGGAAATCTAAATAATAAAAAACGTTAACACCCAGCATTTTGAAAGATTCACAATACCCGTGCCGTGTGGTGAAATGTATTATAAGCGTATGGCTGCTCAAAGCATCCAATCACGAAAATATTTAACACGTCATTATTTAACTTGCTGCAGAAAGTGATACTCGCATGCACACAACGGAATAAGGAATTTATTATATTGTCCTGTGTTAGCAACTCAGGAGTGATGTGTCTAATAATTTTGACTGTTAATAATTTCAGAGGCTGTGGCTTGAATTTCTCTTACAGTTACTGATCACGATCATCAAGTTATTGTATCTTCATGGAATCTACTTTTCTATTGCTGTAATGTGTTTATAGTGAAAAAAATAGTTTAAAGAACTGGAACTAGCTCAATATGACTTTTTAGATTTGGTCTAGTTTGATGCGTAAATTCATAGATACAACTGAAAACCGCAAAAATTTTTCAGCACAAGATTACGTCAAGGATTAGATATCAAGTAAAAAGAATCAGAGCGATAAAAATAGGTGTACAGAAAATCATAAAATAAAAGCTTGAACAAAAATTCAAAAGGATAATCTTTATATAAAAGCTATGTCAAAGCTATATCCATTAGTTAGCAGGTATATCAGTAATTCTAATACAAACATTAGTCATTAATTATTTGAGATCCCTTGAAAGATTGTTGGTAAATAAATAGAGCAAGTTTATTTGGCATCTAAATATAGGCTGGTACCTCGGGGAAATTATCCGCCATGTTGTGGACCCTCCCGCCGACTCGCGCCGTCATTACATTGGACATGTTACATTTTCTTTTTCTTGCATGAAACTTTCAGATTTCTTTTATAATCGACGTTATTTTTCCTTGTTAATGTTTTACGTGCTGAGAAATATTAACGTATTTTAAATTTCAGTAAAATATCTTTGTCAAAAAACGTGCACAACGCCATCAAGTTCATTTATTACGTAATAAAACGAAATATATGTATATATGTGGCAATATTGCCTGTACATAATATACACACAATGAAGCTGTAAATAATTAGTATCGTCAAATTGAAAGTTTCTGAAAAAAAAATTGGGTCAATGACACGAGTCAAAACAATCGTTAGTAAAATTACCGTCTCTTCCCCTCGTTGACGAGAAACTACTGCCCGCGGCAGGAGTTTTTCACTATTTAAAAAAGTTTCAATGGAAAAGTAATTTCAATTATAACTTACTTTCTAATTGTAATTTTCATATTAATACAAATAAAATGATAAAGTTATTATTTTATTTGTGATATTTATTAAGTTTGAACTTTCACCTACAATGAGGAATCAGTTTAGCTTTTATAATTCACATAAAAATATAAAAATGTTAGTAGTTGTAAATAAATACAACTTTTCGATTATATTTGAGTTTTGACAATAAAATAAAATTATTACCTTGATATTTGTGAATATGTGAAGAACTGGTCGTCATAAAATTATATAAAATTTTAAAATAGCAAACAGCCTTTATGGAACTTAGATTTTCATTCTTATGCTGAAAAGCCGATGAATTCATCTGTCCGACAATTGTTTTGATATAGAAGGAAGCACAAGTAATAACTTGTTTACAAAGTCAAGGAAGTCATACATTACATTTTAAGTTAAAATTGAGAAAACCTTACATTTAAAAAATATTCCATTTTTCACTATTCACATGAATAGAGAAAGCTATTGAAGAAGTCAATACATATACAATATAATCAATTAATACCATATATTTTAAACTAATGGCTTTCTACAATAAAAATGAATACATGCGTTAGAACCAGTATTTTTTAAAATATTAATTAATAATTGGGTTGCTAAGTTAATACACACACTAATGTACTCAGTGAGCTCAACTTATTGCTGTTCATTTGTTCCTTTTATATAAATCAATTTTAATTCTTTTTGGATGCGAGGATCACGCATATTTGATTAAAACATTTCTTGACACCATATAAAATAATAAATGAAATATAGGCTATTATAGAATATACCGTTGCTCATATAATTAATTTTATTTTAAACATTTGCATGCAATGAAAATTATGCTACTATTTCTTCACTAACTATTAACATAAGTACCATAGTCGTTAAGCGTCGTAGTCAGTTAATTTCTGCGCGTGTTTGTGTAGAGAATTGACTCGTCCGCCAGGAGTTGGCCCGCAGCCGTCTCGAGTACCACCGCCCGGTCGCCGCACCGCAAACACCGCAATTAGCGGATCTAGAAACTCGTGTGAATATTGCATTCGTGAATGCTATTTGGAGAAATAATGCTGCCCCGATCTCAACTATAATTCTCTATCTAGAATTTGTCACTGCATTGCTCTGGACAAATTACGAGACCATTACAATTGTTTTAAAGGTTTTTTTTTTCAGCAATTTTCGATGTAGGGACAGAATTCAAATAAGTAAACACCGATAATAATTTTCAGATGATTACAGTGGAACAAAAATCTGAAAGATATTTTTACTCTACTGCGGCGAAGTTAAAAAGGAGGGTTATTATATGTTTGATATATTTCTACGATCCTGTCTTCCCTCCTAACTATATACTAAACGGCTGAATCGACTTCGAAGAATTATGCACCATTACATTTGTCTAATAAATGTAATTTATTGTCATGCGGTGTCACTGGGTGTATTATTCAATTTAAAAAATTAAAAACCCGACTCATTAGGATGATAGGTCCAACTGCAAATATATTTTATCACATTTGATTATCATACACAATATTTATTATATTTGATTGAATGCTTTTTTAGATTCTCTTGTTTTTGTTTTTCAATTCACTTTTGAACAGGCTAGTTTATTATTTTTTTCTTATTTTTATTACTATTTAGTTATTTAATGATACCCGAAGATTGCTTTCTCGTCATAAGTGGTGTCAATGGTGTACCTTGTTATAGTTACCGTGATTTATTTTATCGATAATAATTTATTTTATCCATGTTATTATCAATTAATTATATCTATTAATTTATAATATTTATTTATTCTTAATTAGGTTACCTTTCTCACACTGTATTCACTGTATTAACTACCGCTTTACATAACGGTCGTTATTTACATAAAAGTTTCGAGTTTGTCATTCGATTTTAAGAATACATTGTATTATATTATAATGATTATTTTTTACATTAATGAATACGATTTTGTAATAACTTTATCAACAGCTTTATTATAAGCTCTTACAATTGAAATGAGAATAATTTTTAACTGATTTTAAATCGTATAAACTCTAAATTTAAAACGGAAAATGATTTCAGAACCCAAAAAATGATTTTCACAAACCTATTTGTTGATACCCAACTTGACATATTTCGTCGATTTATATTTTTCTTTTCACAATATAACTTCTAGTTATCGCTATGTACAATTTTGTTTACTGTCATGTCAAGTGACACAAAATTAAGACAAATCGACTTACGTAATAATCATTAAAATGACTTACGTAATAATCATATTATAGGCTGATAACACATTACCCTCCTTTGCGTTGCGCGGTCTCGTAGAAATGGGTCCGACTTTTGAAATATACGATGTTTCTTTCTCTGAATAATTTGTCCGATATATTAATAATAAATACTATTGTCGCTAGCTGAAGTAGCGGCCGTGCAGCAGTCGCGAGGAATGCCAATGGAATTTCATTTCGTTAGCGACTGCGACCCGCTTACGGATTCCTGTGGCACGGCCGTACCCCACTTCTGTTATCCGCGTCGATGTTAAATTCAATGTCAGCTGAATTAGAGTATTTTTTTTTTATAGTAATGAAGTGATGCTGGTTTGTAATGAGCTATTATTATAATTCAGAAAATTTTTAAAATGGATCATCGATTTTTTGTACAAACCCCGTCAAATTATTATAAACTCACGCCTGTTTCACAGAAGGTTAGGCAGAAACTACAGATTTCCACAGGGTATGCCGTTTTTGCATATCTCTTCCGCTTGACTGATACCCATTAGTCTTTTTGCACACGCTCATCGGTTTCGGGCTTTTAAAATTAGGCCCTTTTTTTAATGTGCCACCGGTTGAGTCCGCAAAAGATTTTCTAGGGCGTGTCAAATTATTATCAAAGCACAATTAAGGTATACACCGCTCCCGCTCGAAGGACTTGGTCTGCGAGACCTCTGCGCTGGCCGAGCGAGTGTCTGGGCCCGCTGACGACTGTCGTTACCGATACGACAGGATTTGAAATTATGTATACTAAAAGTTAGTGGACAACGTTCTAGGTCACAAAGCCACCGCCGCTTATATGTGATTAGGAGTCGCATAAGTACCGTTGTTGTAAGTATGAAATTCCATAAACTATATGACTATTGCACACCACAACGCGGGGCTGTGCATTACAACCGGTAACAGAAAATATGCAAGCCTACTCAATTTTAATAATTTTCACTAACAATATAATTTACTTATTTGATATAAAAAGTACACTGTTACAAAGAGGAATTTTATACTTCAAATTTCGTGTAGCATGTCAATTTTCTTACAAGATATAATTATAAAAATGAATCTCATTGAAAAAAATATTGCTTGGGCCGTCAATTACGCTGTAGTTGGTGCGTAAGGATGTGATCACCATTTAGCTCGATTGGCTTTATTAATTTACATGATTTGTTTTTTAATATAACCGGATTCATAAGGAATAGAAGCCTATTGAATATGAGCTTTTTCACGTTTGTCAATTTTTTTTATATCAAATTTAAAACTAACAAATGTAACTTATCGAGAGAAACGAATTGTTTTAGACAAAAGTACCTGAGCATCCTTAACCGTTTGAGTATTCTTAGCCTAGTATTTAAGAATATTCTCTTTTTTTAGTTATTTTTCTGTGTTTTGTCAAATATCTCAGGTCTCACTGCAGGTAAATTGAGCGGGAATTTTGAGTTATACTAGTACATTTTCTATTTTTTTCTGTTGCTGAAGCTTTTATATATAAGAAAGTGTGTAGTGAAATTATTTTTTAGAAACTATTAAAATACAAAATTGCCAATCAGGTATGGAACACTAGAAAACTGACTTTATTATGTAACATGTAGCTCGATATAAAATACGACTAGGTACATGTTAAAATTATTTTTACAAGAATCAAATTCCAAAGAATTTTAATGGCTTACGAATTGTTGTTCTTCGATCGGTTTTTAGTTTAATTTCAGTTTTTATTTTCTAGTTTTTTATTACCTACCACAGTATCCTGTCGTAAAATAAATGTAATATTTTCAGTATCAATTAATTATGGTATTCTCAAGCCCCATTCAACTAGTATAAGGCACTCTAGGAAGGTTGAAATATAGATTATTTTGAAACGAATTAAGTGTAATTCGTACATAATTAATTAGCACATAACAGTCGTTATAGTGATAACGCCTGTATGTGCTAATTATCTTATTCTTCCTAGCAGATCTAGAATGTGATGTTTTCTGCAACTGAAAAACGCCACTAAAGCATATAAATGTTGCGTTGATGTAATCCTCAAGAAGAAATTATCGTAACAAAAGGTGCGGGTTTGCCTTACATATTTTAATTAGGATTTTTTTAAACTTTTGTATTAAAGTATAAAAAGCAATCATGATTAATTTAACGGTGACATATTTAGTTACTATTCGTTTTTTGAAAAAGTTTGCATTTAAATGTTTTTATTTTGTATTTAACTCCTATTAATTTTATAATTTTTTAAGACGTTCTCAAAAGCAAAAATGAAAGCATTATAAGATTACTTTGTAGTCCATCTGTTTGTCTCTGACTGTCTATTCGATTGTGTTTTCATCTGTCTTTTTCTTTTGTAATGGATAGAGATATCAAATTGAAATTAACATGATACACTATAATCGTTTGTAGAAATAACAATTCAAATTTCTAAATCAACGGACAAATTAAAAGATACGACATTTTCGTCCCATATTTTGATACTGCGAAACCACTTCTCAAAGTAGAGTATTTTCCATTGGTTTATGATTATTAAATTTGACGAAATTCAAAATCATGTAGCACAAGTGAAGAGAAAAATCCAAAAATCACTAACATATTTTTTTTTTTTGTGCGCGTGTAGGCGTAGGTGTAGTTGCAGGTGATTGTAGTGTAGACCGGTGTATGGAAAAACACTTTAACTTCCTGCTACGCGATTGTACTTTTTCATAAATTCGTACTTAAAAATTAAAACAATAACTTATTTGCACAAAACTGAGACCTACTCTTGTTTAGTCATTTTCTTTATTGGTTTTTAATGTTAATAGATACTTTTTACTGTTATGAAACGTTTTCGTCTGTTTTTAATGTGTTCTACCGAAAGAAATGCATTTAATACCGTGATATAAAAAAATTAGACATCGGAAAGACGTTGCTAGAAACTTTGAATCTCCATATTCTCATACTCATAAAATGTAAGTATGAAGATAAGCCGTTCGGTTGGATTAATTAACATTTTCCTTTGTATCGCATTGCGATCTCAATATTGAATTAATCACCCTCATGTTTCAGTGACACTCGTGAGATCAGAACATGTCCAGTGATGTCAAAACTATGGATATCAGACAATGCATTGCTTTTAGTGCGATATTTTAAAGCTTTTTAGATGGTTCCCATACGACAGATTATATAAACTTTTATGTTAGTCCTAATAAAGTGCTTTGCGGCCTGCATCTTAAATTTCGATTGTCAGTTAATCGGGGCCGACACAAATTTATTGATAACATGCAGAATCATTGAAGTAAGACATTGTTTCAGCTCTAGATGTCACAAAGAAAGGAGATTATTTTTAAACGGTATGTTGAATGGTGACCAGATTACCTTTTTCATGTCGTCCAAAAACAGAAACTCAAGTATTCAATTATCAAAACAATATACATATAAGAGAGACCGGAATTATGGTGTGCTCTGACTGTTTGTGTGCAAGTTTTGCTCGGATTTACATGATCTAAAAATTACAAACCTATTTTGCTATATCTTTTTTCTGGTAGAATCTAAATATGTTTTAAAATTATCTCCTACAATATATTACATACAATGATTGTTCTTTTCTCATATTCAAAATTACAATTGCTTTAAATCTCTTTCTTAATATTGTTATTTTATTTTGAAACTATTGTTCATTAATTAAGGATATAATGCATTCCATTATCAATAAAATTTGTAGTGAAATACAATGTGTTAAATTATATCAATAATGACTTTTAATTAAAATAAATTAATGGACAATATATTTTGAGGAATTTAGTTATTTTTATTAGAAAAATTGGATGCATATAAAGTGTATTTGAAATTCGCAATTTCCACTAATTAAGTACACGTTTTTAGTTCTTTAATAATAGTATTGTTAAAGTTTGTTTATACGTTATATTGTGTTTATTGAATTAAAATATTTATTATATATCAAATGAGTATTTATTTATAAAAAAATTCTTATCATCTAACTTTCAACAAGGTTACAAATAATCCAGAAATTTTCTTATAGACAGTATAAAATATAATTTATTAAGCTTCGCGCAGATTATCAAGAAATGTTTTTTTAAAAATAAACTTAATTAGGCTGCTTCAGTTAAGCTTTTATCGTCTAACAAAATCACGAAATTTCTTCAGCGAAGCCTTACACAAGCTAAGCTAAAATCCATGAAACATTCACATTCATGAATAATGTAAACACGTATAGCGCATTTCGATATCGTGCGCTCGGTCGGCTGTCGTCGGCTCTTTGTCGGGGGACAGCCGGGAATATGAAAATAGCCTCACTTTATACACCCTTAAATTGATTTTCTGCAGATACACCCCATGAAATAAGTTTTCAATTACTTAAAATAAATAACCTCGTTACGGTTTGAATCACATTTAGTTAATTCAGTTTATATTGAGATTATAGATAATTAATGTTGTAGGTTAGAAAAATGTATCTCAATTCCATGGGCCGCGACGATGCGCCCTACGCGGAGGCTGTAGTCTCGGGCCGACAGCCGTTCGCCATAATATTGTGTTATATTTTATCGAATTTGCATGTTTTTACTGAATAACGTTCCTTTGGTGCGGCCGAGATCAAAGGCCGGGGCGAAAGTGATTTCGCACTGAGTTAGTTCAACAAGATTCAGTTTCGCTCCTGCCCTCGCCGGCTCCTGAATAATTTTGATGTAATAAGGAAAATTGTAAATGGCCATTCGACTTTTGATATTTTATACGGGCTCGGGGCGGCGGCGGCGGCGGCGCTGCTGTTTGTACATTATTATAATGATGTGAAACGCTGCACGTGCTCCGTGTTCGCCGCTTAAATTGCTGTCTCGTACGTACCGACGTTGTTTACTTGTTTTGCTCGATGGCTTCCCGTTCGGTGTGTTCCGAATTTATTTATTTTGCTCGTTTGCTGTGACGAAAATCTGAATAATGATGTTTATCGTGCCGTCGCGGCCGCGGGCCGGCTGCCGCGCGCCGTCGTCCGCCGCCCGCCGCCGCTCGCCGTTTACGCGTTCCATTATCGCGGTCGCGCGGCGCTATCGAATATTTATGAAAGAAATAACATTAAGGCGACGTGGTCGTTTATGTGTTTTTTGCGCGGTCCCGTGCGCGCATGTATGTTTAATGTGTGAGCTAGTGTCGATTGATGTCCGGGGCGCGGGCGGTCGCCGGCCGCGCCGCCCAAAGCTGCTTACCTGCCGGACACTTACTTATTCCTTTCATTCCTTTCGACACTTCTACCGTGAAATTGTCGCTAAGGACAAGGGAGATGCCTCGTTTCGATGCGATTTCGTTAGAATAAGGTCTCGTTCTAACAGTTATCGAAAATAAATAGCTTTATTTTGTAGCTTTCGTTAGCGTTTGTAGTGGCCAAATGGAATTCTAGTCTTTTCCATTAATCTGTTTGGGGTGTATAAATGTATAGTATTTTTGTCTTTTACAGTTTTGTTGAATCTTATCTTCATTTTATGATTAAATGGTGGACTATTTAAGAAGTATTTGTAGCGTCTCATTATCAGACAATATTAATTATCATCATAAAGATATAAAAAAAGAAAATAAATATCATAACATGACATATCTCAAAAGATTGAAATAAAAGTCAAAATTAGAGAAAGCTAAATTATTTTTATCCTTAAATTACTTGTTGCCTTGCTGCCTGCTATGTTGTTTAAATTTAAAAGTTTTTAAAAAATGTATGAACAAGTTTGTGCATTTATGTAGACGCTTTATAAGTTACTCTGCTATAATTATAAATCTAAGAATTAGTATTTTTGTTTTATTAGGCACATTGTACATTTTGCTTTAGCACTTTCTGATCATATCTGATCAGATAGGCATCTTCTCACGTAAAAATTCTAATGTTGGCCAAAAGATTCATTGACTTTTTGAATCTATATTTCTTTTGGAACGTTATGAAATAATAATGAGAGTGAATTTTGATCAGGATGACACGATGAAAACTACTGTATGAAATTATTCGTTCGCAAGCGTTTTATAGCGAGCAACTTCAGATCATTAATAACTGATGCGCCAATAAGGTTTGCCACTAAGTGGCATTTGTAATTATAAGAAATTAATATTTTTCACTTGATTATTGTTTTCAAATCTGTGTCTTTAACTTATACTGTAACAGACAATTCTTAAGACCGTGTTGAGTAATATAATAAGTCGAATGAATAGTAAAACGCTTAGACCTCCATCTAATGGTGAAAAATAAAACTACAAGTCCCTAAGATCCTCATACGCCTAATGGATTGCAAAACGCTTATACCATCATCTAGTGGGGAAAAGTAAAACTTTAAGTTTCATAATGAACGAATTGTTTAATTTTAGTTGGAGAAAAAGAAACCATTTGAGTATATAATTATCGTCAGTACATTTTGATTTATGCTATTTCTTTTAAGTTTAATTTATTGTTAATTGCTATGTTTTTTATAATGTTCAATAGATAATTCTTTTCGATCTTCCATAATTTACAGTGGCAATATGGAGCAAGCAATTTGAGGAAGTGTTGATAATCACTTAGAATATGTTTTAAATAGAATCAATAATTTTTTCTTTTAACGTTCATATTTTTTATAATTCTAAATAAAAAGATAAAGTTGGTAGTACACTTTTTATAAGAAAATATATATTAATATATTTAATTTTTCAAATTTAAATTAAACTTAATCAACCGTGTTAACTATTCCACTCTAGTACTTTTATTATTTTATTGTAGTTAATTATTTGTATGCAATTAAAGATATTTTTTTTATAATGCCAAAGAACTATATAACCTCTCACGTGCGTATTTTTTTTTAGTTCATTTTACTGTACTTGTACACAAGTTAGGCAAATCCTTTGTCTTTTCTATATTTATTGCTCTAGTAACGACTAATGAGGCTATTTTATTTTTTTTTGTAATTCTTTTTCAGAGTTCACCACATCGGATTAATTTAAAGCCATACATTGAAGTACTATCATATAATAGTGACTTAGTGAGTAACAAACTGTTTAATTAATGGAAAAAAGTACGTCATTGAAAACTCGACAACGAAAATGTGCAGAATTCTATTTAAATCTATTACGTTTCGTGCCGTCTTTAAAAGGTTATAAGAAAGGTTCGCGTAGCCGGACCAAAGCGATACACGATATGTGGAATTTATTACAGCCACTTGAGTTCCCCACAATGAACAAATTAAGTAATTCATGGATGCGTAAAGAATTACCGATTATATTTTATGTTTATTTTTATGTGTGAAATGTATTATAACCTTATTTTGTGGTATTTGGTGTAAATTAACTGTAGTAAAAAGTATAAGTAAAATAATAGATCAATGCGAATTATAAATATAGAAAGGTAAATTAATTCCCATTCTTAGATATTTCAATTTATATTATACTGGTATCATTGATGGTCACAATATAGTAAGTAAGAAATAATCAAATATCGTACTATGATCGTGTCAATCAAGTCAAAATGTACAATTCATTTATTAACAGTAAAAAACTACGCTGCTTAGTTGTCTTTTTCTGACTCCAATTTGCATTATTTTTTATTTACATATACACACGAACTTGCTCACACCATTGACATATACTGACAAATCGTACAACAAAATGTCTCCGTAGGACGTCCTTTCAGTACATGGCAGATTGAAGTATCAGTTACGACTCTATACTTGATCACCTCAATGGGGCTAAAGAAGTAAAACTATGAAACCTTCTAAAGATTTAACGCGTAGCAGTAAACGCATGTTATTAATTTTCTGAGAAGAATATTTTGATGGCTTCATCGTTTCGATCGAGAGGCCGACAGTGACGCGTCCCGATCACAACCGGGCTACGCCCGCGTCTTCTTCGCGTTTTCCAATTGCCCCTGTATATAGCGCTGCGCGTAGTGCCAGCCTCGTCGGCGCGGGCCGTAAACTTAACATGCATAGAAGGGCGATCTTATACGACAGCTGGCGAGCTCGTCTCGAGCGGCTAATTAGAGAGTGTTGTGTTCGTATTAACATGCTAATCGCTCCCCGCGCCATGGCCCGCTCCCGAAAACATGTTTTTATTTGTGTTCGCGTGCTCCCGTCGCGTAATTAGAAATCTTGTCACTGATCCCTCGAGCACGGCACGCGTCGCGATGTAAAGTAAAATGATATGCTTTTAACGTTTGAAAATTAACGTGAATCACATTACTCGTCGTAAACTCGACAGATTTTGTAAGAGATTGTTCGAAACGAGTATATTTAACGTTGTCGAAAGATTTTTTGCACCATACGAGCAAGAAATGAAGACGGTATTTTCGTACTCACTAAGTAACCAAAATAAGGGCGCGATATAGAATCTTCAATAATGTCTCGTATACGTAAATTGAGGAGCTAAATTTCAAAAGGGTATATTTTTATTTTTTTTAATATAAATAAAAAAAACTGTTTAAGCTATATTTTTTTTTATTTATATGCATAGTGCTTGTAGTGATGAAGTCGTAATTCAATGTTTATTGAAATATTTTTATAATTCTTTGTGTAATTAATATTTAAAATTAGAAAACGTGCCCTTTTGATCCAAAATTATGAAAAGATACACATTTGATCCAAAGTGATAAAAAAGTACCCTTTTGATTTAAAGTGATAACTTTTCGAAGAAAAATTGTTTTGCTGATAGTTGTTATTCTTTTGCACTTACAGACAAAACTACTTGAAAAAATTTTTTGCAAACGCTTACTTGATGTTTATTTTTTTTAAATAAATAAAAATGGTTACCAAACAGTCTAGGCTTTGATTTATATGAAGTAGCTACATAGTTGATCTGGGTTGGCTTGTTTGGACCCACCAGCCTGGTTAATATCTCGAGCAACTTTAGTTTTCTGATTATACAGAAGTGTTCGATTATGTAGAATTTCATCAATTGTCAAACTAGTGCATTTAAATTTACTTTTCGTAGGATGGTGACATGGCAATTCAAAATCATGTCCTATCGGGTTCTTGTCAGTGTATCGATTAGTAAAACAAAAAATTACTTATCGATATTCGTCAAAATAAATTATATTAAAAAATATATTATAAAAAAGATAAATACTTAGTATGCTTAGTCGATGTTGATTGCGATCTAGCCCGTGGTTTTTTTCTTATACCATTATTAATATTTAATAATAATGATAAATACTGAATTATTTATTTAATTTTACAAAAAGATCTCCTTTTCATCCCAAGCGTAAATTTAATTATTTTTTTATACTGAAAAAAATGTAATTCATAAAATTTGATGAAAAATATCAATAGAGTTTAAGATTTTCTACCAGATTAAAAAAAATTTTTTTTGAAAATTTATCAAAAAATACCTTTTTGAAATTCAGCTCCTCAATTATTGAATGCTGTAATTTGAATGCTTTGTCAATTGGTTTTAAATATTCTAATTCCAAATCATGCGTATATACATTTGTATGGTCTAACTTGCTACGTTCGATGAGGAAAATTATCTACTAGATGCTATTATCGATTCGTCGGCTACAAAAAAGTTTAGGTTATTACGACGAATATATATATTGTTCCAAATTTCATAATTAACGAAAGTAATTAATCATAAATTTTAATTTTAACAAAAAAAATATGCAAAAACCATACTTCTAATTAAAGATCGTAAATTCGTAAAATGTCGTGATTGTAAAATTTTTCAAAATAAAATACAATTTTATTTAAAATCTGAACAAAGTGCGTATCCGGGAGTCAATTAGCAGTGTTTTTACAATTTAACTTTAGTTTTAATATTAAAAACAAATATATTACTGAAACTGAACATATATTTGATGATGAAAATGAATTTACGATGGATGAAATTGTGAAAGCACTAAAACGTATAAAACTTGGAAAAGCTGCCGGATATGATAGAGTTTCGTTAGAGACGCTGAGGGGCGGTGTGGGTATAATGGAAAGCCTGCTGTACTAGCTTTTTAATAAGTGCTGGAAAATCTGTAGGGTTTTCCAGCACTTATTAGGTATCTGACATATACCATTAGGTATCCGACAGAAAATGGCTCGCGATAGGTTTGCATTAATCACTACTTATAAGCCTCAGCATCGTTGACAAACTATACAACATCATTATTGAAAGGGTTGTTAAATGAGACTGAAAAGAAGATCTAAGATGTACAATCGAGATTTCCAAAAGGGATGGGGTGTGGGGAGCAAGTTTTTTCTCGGCGAAACATTGTGAACTTATGATGAAGTAAAAAAATGATTTTTAGATAACCATATCTATACACAATGTGAGTAGAGGATTGATACAAGCACTGAAATCCCTATACAGGAGCTCCAGTGCTTGCGTCAAAATAAATGGGATATGCACTGACTGGCTTGACATCAATAGAGATGTCAGACAGGAATGTGTAGCTTTATTGTAGCTATTCAATTTATTCATGGATGGCTGTCTACATAATCTGATAGAGTATGAGTGTGGACTAAGAATGGACGACTGTCAGTCAGATACTGCTAGTCGCCGACGACCAAGTAATCCTTGCACTGTCGGTGTGCGAGTTGTAGGATATGATAACTAAAATTAATGATTCTGTGAAAAGAGAAGGTGTAAAAATAAATGTCTGAAAAATTACAGTCATGGTGTTTGAAAACGGCGAAAGTACGACCATATATGATAAAAATTTAGTGAAGATGAAAATGTCGAACTAGTGAAAGAATTTTTAAACTTGGGTAGTTTCTTTAAAAATCATAGTAAACATGATAGAGATATTGAAAAACGAGTAAATGCAGTAAATGGAATGAATAGCGTCTTGCTTTTGCTATTATTAATATGAATAATTAGTGTTTCACGATAAGCATGTTTGGCTATTCATAATGGGATTCCGATCCCTACGCTCATATATGGAGATTAAAACTGGGTATGGTAAAAGAAAAATGAAATTAAAATCAATGCAATGGAGATGTCACCTGTGTGTAATACGTGTGAAGTATCTCTGAATGATAAATATAGGAACAGTGATGTAAAAGAGAGTGGTTTGAAAGAAGATTTATTGACTAGAGTAGAAAAAGGTATGTTGCGTTGGTTTGGCAATTAAGAAAGGATTATTGAAAGTAGACTGACAAAACTGGACAGTCATGAGGATTGCCGACAGAGGTGAAAATTTTAAAGTGTGATATAACAGTGTGTTTTTGGATATTTAAATGAAATTTTGTATCATCAATTAAAATTTCTAATAATATCTGTATTCAATTTACTTATTTCTGCATCATTGTCACTTCAAGCTGTATCTATTGTCGATCAATTAATTATATTCTAAAAATGATGCAATTGACTTATGATAACTAAAATAAGGAACAATAATTCTGTATATGCACCATAAATTATATTTCTATATAAAAATATTAATACACTTTATATTCACTTTTACTGGACAGTAATCATATATTTTAACGTTTGAAATACTAATCAAACAAGAACACAATTTAAATGACGCACAGTTATACTACAACACAAATGCTTTTAAATTATAACCACGTCTAACCTGTCTAAAGAAGTTTTCACTTCAATCTATAGAACGAATGTGTGTCGTGGAAAAGTCGGTAAGGGTTGCACTAAAATATCCTATGCAGACCAAATTGGTAGCACATTACTGTGCGACCAAAATTTGACCCTTTTTTTTAAAAAGGGTCAAATTTTAAGCACCCCAATGCCTACATGAAAAGATTGACGGATGTCTGCGTAGCAAAAGAGATATACAAAAATCGTACCGTGTGGAAATCTTTAGAGAATTTCTGCCTACCCTTCTGGGAAATAGGCGTAAGTATATAATTATTTGTGACAAATAAAATATTATATTTTATGATAATAAAAAAAAATGCGACGAGAAATCCGTCAACAATACCTCTTTTTCTGGCTTATTCATAATCAACCTACCCCTTCTACCGGGGTTCGTTGACTCGCCACTTAAGGTAAGAATGCGTAAAAGGCAATCTAAACAATGTGTTTTTTTATGACGAGATATTTTAGTGCACTCTTGCACGTATATTATAGTATGTACGGTCATTCAGACCTTTTGGATGGCATATTTTTGTCGCTAAAGATTTTTTTATGTGTATAGTTTTTTTAGCATATCATTCACGCTGGATTTTTTAACAAAAATTTGCATTTATGTATTGATAGTGAACTGTCAATTATTATAAAATCTGGTAATACGACAGTGCAGATTTGTTTAATTTAGCCAGAAGTTTTAATTTAAGAATTATTATGAGAACTGACTGACTGACACACTTTATGCATATGATCTTTTCCAAGATTGGCATCTAAATTTTGTTTTACTTGCACACAACCATCAGGTTAACCTTACTTTAAGGTAAATAAAAATACATAAACTTATACGCATATACTAATCGCAAGAGGTAATAAATAAACTTTATCCTAAGCTTAGAATGTATCGTATGAAAAACATTTTTAACTTCTTTATATTCAAAATACACAACCTAACAATAATAAATGTCAAACTTTCGTCTGTACAAACTACGCAACAATAAAATACGAATCATTCATTCAAATTTGAAATGCAATCAGTGCACTCATAAAGCAGAAAATTACTTTTGCGCGTCTGGAATGATCGTAATTTTTATATTAAATGCGCTTTAATCGTCGTTCACTGGGATTATAGTGATATTGAGATTATACACACATATTCTGCTATCGTCACTTGCATCGGAATAATTTGCTTCTTAATCACATATATGTTTCCTTTTCGTGATGAGGTAGTTAGTTTTTTTTTAATTTCTGAATTTCATTTATTTATGTAAAGGAGAGTGCAGTAACACTATTTTTAATGATTACAAAATAACCAAAATACTTTTTTTTAAATGTCAAACGCATAGAATTGTAGTAAATTGGAAGATCGTTATATTAATGGAATCGGTCATGCAATTTTCCGCAAATATTTATAAACTCATTTTTTTAGTACTCCTTTGCCAAAAAAAAACTTAGTTATATAAGTAGCCATTTCAACGAAAAATAGCTTAGAACGTGTTGTAAAAATGTAGGATGTTCCAACCTTGCAACCTTACTGAAGATCGTGTGTCCACGCGCCCTCCTTCAAGCGTGTTTACGAAGTTTGGGCCAGTCACGCCCCGGTGATCGTGCGTGTTGCCGCGTATCCCTAGCTAACACGCTGCGCGCGGTCGTTAACCATCCAAGAAATTATAAGTATTTTGCTACTACGTTTACGGTATTGACATTTTTGAATCTAAGATTGTGTGTGATTAATATTGAAGTGTTTAATAACACTCATATTGAATATGCAAACATGAATTATTTTTGAGGGGTTTGCAGAGGTGATATTGTTGCGATTTTAATACCTTATAGTGAAACTTTACCCTAAAAGTCAACAACCTGCGAGTCCACACGCAATATTGTGTGTTATGTATCGTTAAACGATAATTTGTCTTAGTTTTTCTTGTTTGTTTAGAGGTGGGTGGAACACTTGTGGAAAATCAGAGACTAATGTAATAGTATCTTCGGCGACCTTTACATCACTAACAATATCAAGTTTCGTTTGTAAGTGACTAAGTAGATTCTTTAAAAATAATACATTGTATTGCCCGAGCGCGGGGCAGAATTCGAGTTCGTCACGTGTCCGGGGCACGCTACGTGGCGCGCCGCCGCACGGTGTTCGGTACGGCGTTTATGATAATAGCTGGCCGGTTAATAGAGTTGTGTCAATATTGTGTTATGTTATTTATAAATACTTTTTCAATGATATATTATTGTTATAGTTAGTTTGGCATAGTTGTTCTAAAAGGAGGATATTATGAATATTTGCTAAAAGATGTATGATCGATTCCATTCTGTATAAAATGGTTATTGAAATATGTTTTGCTAGAAACAGCGAAAAGGCTTCGATGACTTTACAGCTTTATGGTTTTTGATCGGTTTTAGTTTTAGCTGTGCCTTATTGCAAATGTCACCTTTTTTTTTTAATTTCCATTCCTTTTTTTCATTTTCATTATATTTCCTTTTTCCGTTGTAAATTTTAATTTTGTATAACTGTTGTGAGTTCGAATACTTTCAAATTTTGATTAGATAAGTTTTCTTTGGCTTTTAGTATCATTATCTGTCAAATTCGTTTTTCAATTGGCGATTCATTGTTCTATGAAAATAATAAATAAATACGTCAATCTATAATGTTCAGAAAAATTATGAAAATGATTGTTGTTACAGCTGAGCTAGTTTATCAAAAAATTATGGATCCCCATAAGAAATCAGTTTACCAATCTCAAAATAAATTATTCTCACTTTTAGAATTGGAATGCTTTATTAAAATCATTCGAAAGCGTCCACTATTAAAACATAAAATGATATTTCTCGCAATAGAAAAAAATATTGTTATGCTCGCTTCCAACCATAAAACTTGTAATTTTCTTCAGTTATCGTCAACCTCACTTGATTATCTTTTTTGGTCTCGAATCTTGGCAATGCCTTGTGTGACTAATGTCTGCCTAATAAAGCCATCTCGTGAAGTTGAACTGCGAACCTTGACGACGCCTCAGTAACTAACTTAATTGACCTTTCTACAGATTGGTTATGGCTAGGATATTCAGAAATACCAAATTCGAACCCGTTTTCGACGATCTCACTTACGTTATGTTCTTTTGAAATTTTAATTAGCGGTGGTTCAGTAATGTCGATCTTTTCCCAATCAATCATATCTACATAATCTTTTGCATTCATGTTTAATAGAAGAACGTTGAAAGAACATACTTTTATTGACGAAACATTGTTTTGTTTTGTTCGTAGGATCAAATTTTCACCTTTTTCTCTAATCATTTGACTTTCATCTCCCAACATAGCTAATAAAATATTCTCAGAATGTGCGAAGTACGCATTCCGTTGAATAACAACATCAACTATCTTTTTTAATCGTTGTTCTAAGTGTCTTGATCGATGAATTATGTTGAATAGATATTTCGAACCATAAATACAGGAAGGATGTAATTTGATTGAAAACCAGGTGAGAATATAAACTCTTAGAATAAATGTAGCCGAAGACTTAAAATTTTTAGTTAGTTGATATTTCATATAAGTATTTTCGGTCTCTATTTATTTTTTTTTTGTATCTAAAGTAGGAAGATCTAATTCAATTCTTTAAAATTGAGTGTCTGGCTTTTTTTTTCACACGTTTTTAGTTCTTTACCTATAAATTAAGTCCACTGATTAGGCCCTGCTGTTACGCGATCTAGAATCAGAATGAGATGTCAAAGTGGCAATTCATTGAAATGATAAAGACAAATAAACCAATTAACCGACCATCCTAGATCTCTTTCAATTTTAGCGATAACTCCATTTTTAGCACCATTGTTCACATTCGCTCCATCACTTCCTACAGCTCGTAATTTAAAATAATCTGATTTTTTCTTCAAATAATTAATGATACTAATTTTATGTCTTCTGCGGAGCCAGATAGAGAAGTGGCGTGATCGAAATAAGTAGAATGATAATTTTATTCGAATTATTTTTATCAATAATTAAAAATCTTTAAGAAGTGAATTTGCTAAAATTGCACCGTATCTGTCAGAAATACCTATTCCGTCACAAGCTTTACAATATTTGGAAACTCAAGACTCATTTGTTTTTGATAGTTGAAAAATTAATCTGTAGAATTTTCCGCGTCGGCAAAAGAAATAGAGAGTAAATGTGATAAGTTACTAAATTGTCGAACAGCTGATTGATTTGGATCTTCAGTTGACGTGTAAGAGATCGAGCTTATTTTAGTACCATGAGGATTAACACTTTTCCAATATTTTTTTTCAATATGACGAGAGAATATCAATAAAGTTTAATGCTCTAGTACCCCTTTGGTCTTGTAAGAATTCATGTATAAAATTGAATAATTTAACATCACAAACGCATTGCGTTAAAGACAAACATTTTCACTTTGCAATCTCAAAGAGGTTTGTAATAAATATTCACTCTTTCTATTTTCGTATCCATATCCATTTCGTATTTAATGGTATTACGGGTTTTTAGAAGCTTTTTAATGTTTTTTTTTTATTTTCATTAACGAAAGAATTCTTGGATCTGAAATAATCGGTATCGGAACTCCCGCCCAGATAACTTTCAAATCTTCGAGAACGATTTTCAGAATTTCTTCAGTTGTTGATTTTTTGGATGAAGAACAATTTAGATTGGTTTGAACCCATGCATAATGTTTTAAAAAAAATTCTTCATGGGTTAGTTAATAAACGGGCTCGAATTTTTGAAAAATACCAAAAATTGGTCAGACGGATCTTTGTTGTTCCTGACATAATGAAGAAGAATTTGAGCCAGAAATAAATTATATTTGAACAGAAAATGTTGTTGCTCAATAGAAGAAACATTTACAGTTACCAATTGTAAAATTCTTAAACACAAAACTGAGAAGATTTTTTCAACACTCACTTGCACTGATATCACTACTTGTTAAATAAAATTTATTTAAAAAAGGTATAGGTAAAAAAATTATAAATAATTTTTAACATCGGAAATCACCTTAATCAGCAATTGAATCACGTATTACTTTAGGAAGAAAAAAATTAAACGCCGTCCATAAGGAAAAAAAATTACAAGACAATCAACTCCCTTCTTATAAATAATTTGAGAACGAGTGGTAGAAAACAAATGAAGTGTTCTAGATTCTGTAGGGTGTCCCCTCGAAAGCCAATTAGAAATCAAAAGGGGAAAAATTTTTTTTCTATTGTTCCTATTATTTTTGTAATTTAAGTTAAAATATCAAAAAATGACATGCCTTTTTTTGTATTAAAATTAAAGTTAATTAAAAAAATCACATTCGACAATTTTTAGATGTTTTCCACGATTTTTGACTAAACAATTTTTTTTTTTGTTGGAACTATCCCACTGTTTTATTTATTTAAAAACGAGTGGGCCACCGCAAAATTTTGGTAAAAAAAATCTTTATGTAATTTTTTTTTATAAGGTACAAATTGTACACCCATGCTAAAAAAATAAAATAGAATTTTTTCGACCCACCCTATTACTTATAAGAACATTATAAAATCCGATATTAAAAAAACGGTCAAGAGAATGTCGGACCATGCTTTATGTAGAGTCCCTAAGCCGTTATTACAAAGAAATGCACTACAGATGAAAAAACTACTTTGTTACACTGTACACTAAAAACACCAGTAAAAGAGCGTATCTTCATGGCACTTACGTCCTTTTGTTAAAAAACGCGGTTTTTCCAAAATAACTCAAAAACAGTGTATCCGATTGTATTCAAAATATTTTTTGGTTGAAAGTATTAATTAAGCGTTACCTTTGTAATTTTTTTCGTATTTTTTGGACTTTTTAAAGGGGAGCAATTTATGCTATTTTTGGAGCGATTATTCCCAAAAGTGCTTACCTAATAAAAAAAATTGCTAACAAACCTTGAAGTGTTTTTAAAAGAACTGTTGAAATACGTGCAATACGTTGATGGTTACTGACAATAACATTTTTCAACTTCTGTTACATCTGTGAGGTGCCCCCCATAGAAATATTTATTTTTGTTATTTAGCTATTAAATTGAGTAGCGGCTTATATAAGACATCTACACTATGAATTTCATCAATATACATCTTATAGTTTTTGAGCAAAATTCCTATGACATACGGACGGACGGATGGACATAACGAAACTATAAGGGTTCCGTTTTTGCCATTTTGACTTGGAACCCTAAAAAGGGCCAACTTTGAAGCAGTTGAAGCCGACGAGCTTGCATGAAAAGATTGATGGATGTCAGTGAAGCAAGAGAGGTATGCAAAGATCGTACCATGTGGATATATAGTCTCTGCCTACCTACCCTTCTTGGAAATAGGCGTGAGTTTGTATTATATCATTATTATATGATTCAATTATCGAAAATGTCTAAACTCTCGATAGCCATATACTTCGCCGTGAGTGTTACGCTCAATGAGAAGTGCGATTTCTAAAAGTAGTAGCCGTTTTAAAGAATCCTTTTATTATTAGTGTGTATACTCGTCACTGTATACCCTACTTTACTGTAAAACCGAATACGTTTGATAAAATGATTTATTTATAAGCGGGTAACTTTCGCATCACCCGCCGCGCCCCCAGACAGACGTCGCAGCGAGAGCGCTAGCGAAGAACGCTTCCCGGCAGAATATCGATTTCAAATAAAATTGCAGCCTTTTCAGATAACGAGGCGACATTTCCCCTCGCCGCGGCCCGTTTGTCGCCCTCCGCGCACATCGAGAATTTATCCACCGAAATAAGCAGATAACGAACCTAATGGTACACTGTCGCGAAATATACGGCGGCGAAAGGCAACACGCACGGCCGCCCGCGCCGGACGCTCGCGCCTGCGACCCCGGGGCGTTCGATTTCCACGTGTCACCTCCGACTGGAACTAGACTGGGCTGCATGGAGTCCTCTGAATTGATCTAGCATCGTCCCATTAGATGCAATTCATTACATACTAAAGCTTTTATATTTGATTAAGATAAGGCTATAGGGCTTATGTGCAACTTTCAGGTTTTGTATAGATTATTTATTGCAATTTTTATAATTTATAAATTAACGTCATTAATTATTACTTTTCTTTGAACTGTCACACGATAAAACAATTTATATGGTTCTATCATTAAAATTAATTAATCTTCTTAATCAATTTTAATGATTGTAAAATTGAATAATAAAATTAATCAATTTCAACCTATAATTGCATAAATATTAAGGAGAAGAATATTTATTTCGATGTAATAATATGACTGTACTTTATTTATTGTCCCCAGGTTCTTCTATCTATACCACTTCTCGTTCTACGCCTATCACTACCGCTTCAACGGACAATACAGCAGTCTGGCTCTTGTCACCTCCTGGCTGTTTATACAGGTAAAGCACACGAGACATTGTTACATTATTTTTTGCTCAAAATTGAAAAAGTTTACAGTTTGAATTTTTAGCGAGTTTATTTTCATCGGATTCACATCGATTTTCAGTGTCTTAAACTTATTTATATGTTATAAGAAATTCATAAAAAGTTGATTTGTTGATGTTCCGAATTTCTATCTTTAATTGGCCAGTGGTGCATTGTGTAGCGATTTTTTATCTAGGTATTTCGTCAGTAGGAATTTCGACACCTATGTAATAAAAGGTTGTCTTAATCGACATGTATTACAAAAATAAGTGTACAATATGCGTGCCGCAAAAACTAAAAAACGAATTAAGGTTGATCGTTTAAGAGGATTACATGGGATAATAACCCTTTATCCCCTCTCAATCAAGATTATTTAATTTTTACGTAAAGGGCGTACCTTTGGAGATGTAAGGCCCAAAACTTTTCCTTCTAGAAATTTCTACAATAGTCTAGAGCTTTTGTGAATATTCGATAGCACTCTAAAACATTCCAGGATGTTCCAAGATGTTCTTGAAAGTTCCAGTCTATTCCCAAAAATTTGAAAACATCCTGGAAAGCTTTAGAATGTTGTAGAATGATCTTGAATATTCACGAATGCTCTCGACTGTTATAGAAATTCCTAGAAAACCAAATTTTCACCTTTTATATTTCCAAAAGTACGCCCCCTAGATAAAAACGAAAATAATTTCCGAAAATAATATTTATGAGTATTATTAATATAGTATTATTAATCTAGAACCTTTAAGAACATTCTGCAACATTACAAAATACCCATTGGGAAGGATATGTATACAAAGCACAGTCCATCGTGGGTTCATATATCAGTTACTTATCAGTGTGGAAAAGAAGAACTTGAACAGAGTGAAAATTTCAAAATATTATTGTGAGTATGTAAAAATAAACAATGCAATATGAACAGTAAAACTTATACACAGTGACTGAATATAAATCGAATATAAAATGTGTATATATACTTAGGGTATTTATTAATAAACAGTTAAATTAATTTTTGGTTTTGTACAATGTCCAAACGAAAAAGAGATGCGAAATTTGCCAGTTTTTAATCAAAATGACGAAAACAAAAAGAACGGCAAAAAATGAAACTTCCGAAGATAGTGAAACACGTTTACGTTCCCAACGAACCAGACTGAATACCGTGAGAAGCAGAAAAATCGAAGAACAAAAAATTGAACGAATTGAAGATACGAGAATTGCGACACTATTGTATAATAATTGACTGCCAACGAAAATTACCTGTGAAAATATTACTTTACGAAAAACACGCACGAGGACAAGTAAACAGTACAACCTAATAAATAAAGCATTCCACTACGACCTAGCGAAAGAATATTAAAGGCACCAACAGTTCGTAATCGCAAAAGTGGATAATCTGCCAATGCAACGCGAAAAAATTTTGTAGATATACACTAGGATTCTGCTGTATGAATGGAAAAACGCGGTTACCATCATTGGAAACACCTCCACAGGAATGTCTACATTATATGACCGGGAAAAGTCCAGAATTTTACACTTTCTCTAAAATATAAAAGCGTACAACGCCTGCTTCCAAATGACTTCTTTCGGTGCTGCTACATCGGTCAACAGTAAAAGAATAAAATTGATTATGGTTTTTTTTCCATCCAAGGATAAATCTATCACAATATGGATCACTACTACCACTACCCGACTTATACCCTAAATTTTTGCAAGTATATTTTATTGGAAATAAAGAAAGAGAAATTGATCAGCGATGCACAAATATTAGTGGATTGATACGTGAAATAATGCAAGATATACAAAGAATCTTCCACAAATACAATCAACTTATTTCAAAACAGCACTGGACCGAATGTTTACCGATAACTATAAAGTTATAATTCGAGTGGATGAGAGACCATTTGAAAAACACGAACGTCTATTTAATGCACTTCAGATACACGAAGTCGCAGTTGCCATTGTAGACAGTGAAAACGAAAGCCGTAACATAATTGTACAACGAAGAAAAGGGACTAAAACGTATTGCAGAGACATACCGATTGTATGATGCCTTTCCATATCTATTAATATTTATGCATGGAGAGGACGGATATCATTTTAATGTTAAACAAATCGAACTGAAACAGGCGTAGAAACCGACAAAAAATAACTTCCGAGGAGTTCTATACTTACCGTTTAATAATCAGAGACAATGAAACATACAATCACATTCTCAACCTTCGCCGTTTATTCTAAGAATTCTTGGTAGATATCTACCAAGGTTTGTATATGCAAAACATATATATATATATATATATATATAGGCAAAAGTAAAAACAGAATGGTTGAATTACATAAAAGCGAATCAGAAGAAACCACGCACCGAAAAACATTTTCGAGATGCGATCATAAATGACAGTAATCTTGACAACTGTTGGAATAATGATAATCGTACTCTCATCATACGTAGAAAGTCCAAGACACATGCTGCAGAACTCAGATGCCATGACCTACGTGGGAAAGCATGGCCGACCTGATCTCTTTATAACATTCACTTGCAACTTATCGTGGTCAGATATCGAAGAACAACTGAGATACGGACAAGCCGTATTATCCATATCTTAGTTAAATTAGATTTATTGAAGTCATCACAAAATACCACATCTTTAGAACTGTCAGATGCTGGATGTATGAAATCGAATAGCAAAAACGAGGATTGCTTCACTCACACAATTTTATGTGGGTACACGACAAAATTTATGTCATGGATATCGGAATCATTCATCCTGAATTTCCCAATCTACAAGAAGATCCCAAACTGTACGACATAATAGTGAAAAATATGATTCACGGTATATTCGGGCCATTAAACTCCAATTTGCGATTTATTCGAATTCGCCATTCGACCGGCCTCATTTATTCAACATTGATTTCTGTAACATAACCACCAGTTAGAACGAGGTCATCGATCAAATTTATCCCGACATTATTCATAAATAGGTATACCGATTCGGAGAGGCTATTTTAAAGGACGATTTTGGCAACTAAAAATAATATGTCGACGATATCAACTTCATTCAAAAGAAAATCCCCGGTGAGACAGAATATATGTCAATCGATACGATGGTAGAGGTTAAAGAAAGTGTAAACTTCCTCATAGAGTTTCTAAACTATCTACAAGTACCAACAATGCCATTACACTGCCTTCGACTTAAAATTGGATCTCCGATCATACTACACAGAAATCTCAGCTCACCAAAACTATGTGATGGAACAAGGATGATCGTCAAACAGCTGTTAATAACATCATCAAAGTTGAGCTTATGATTGAAAAGGATAAAGGGCACACAATATTTATCCCTAAGATACCACTGATCTCTACTGAATTGCCAATCCAATTTAAAAGATTGCACTTCCAATAAAATTAGCTTATAGTTTTATTATTAATAAAGCGCAAGGACGAACTTTAAAATATTGCGGCACAAATCTTAAAGGCTCTGCTTCTCTCACGTTGAAATGTCGCTTGCTCTAGATTAGAGCAAATCTGTAAAAATTGTACAATATATACTCCGGATAATACAATGAGAAATATTGTTTATAGAGAAGTATTGTAATAAGTCATTAAATTATATGGTCAATATATATTTTTCCTCTTATATTGTGAAGTTTATCCTTTTATTCCAATTACAACAAAGTATCAAATCCCGAAGCGAAGCCGGACACTCCAGCTAGTATTAATATATTTTTAATTATCTCAGAAATGTATCGTAATCTAGAAAATATGTTGTCTCCAGTGCATGGCGGACTATCATGTTCTTAAATCAAAAATATTTATGTATTTGTGCACATACATATATTATATTTGTGTATCTTTTTGTGTATACATAATTTCCACTTTTAAGAAAAAGTTTAAGTATTTCGTCGTTGATTTCGTAACGCACCTTCTATTTCGTTAATGACGTTAAATCATATAGTTGTCATACAAGCCCATATAAATACATCCAAGCGAGCTAAACTTAACCGTTTCGCGTTAAACATAAAACACGAGCCGCACTCGGTATGCCGGTCGGCGGGCGCGGGTGTCGGTGTTTGTTTTGCGTGTTTCCACTTTAACATTCGTCAGCGGATGTGAGGGCGCCCGAGGCCGGCCGCCGCATGCCACGGGCGCGCCGCTCTCTATTCCCGACTGTCTACGCTACGTTTAGTAAACATCGGAAATCGCAAAAGTATAACACGAACAGAGAACTTAAACAATGTTCTTCAGTCGGAAATAAGCTACAAAGTTAGTTGTTAAGTTCTTTTTTCAATACACCAAAAATTATATATGGAGCGCACTATAACATTCTGAAACTGGCCACTTACGTATTCCATATTTAAAGAGTAAATACTACGTTTGAAAATAGTACTTTTTGGCTGTAAAATACAGTTTGTTACATCCATCTGTCAATTGTTTTTCCATTTTGGCGTCATTTTAAAAGTTGTGTGTCTTCATCACTATAGATTTAAGTCATGAAAATATTCGTGTATAATTTTCTATGATTTCAAGCGTCATTTAACAACTCAGCAGAGCCTCGCTTGGCTTCGACTCGCTTTTGTCAGTGAAGCACCATGCAAGACGACTGCTTGTAACTGATTTGCAGAATTCCAGCGAGGTCGTTTCAATCTCAGTGATGAATTTCGTGATGATCGCTCGTTCACCGCTGTGTATAACAAAAACATCGATGCTGTGAGCCGTATGATCGAAACTGACAGACATGTGACCTATCATCACATTCGGATATTCTTAGGCATAGGCATGAATCGATTACAATCAATCCTATACAAACATTTGGATTTGAAAAAGCTCTGTTCGCGGTAGATCCGCATAATTTGACTGAGGCTCAAAAAACGGACTACGTCACTTGGTGCAATGCCATGCTGACTAGATTCAAGAAAGGGGCGTCAAATTCAGTGTGGGACATAGTATCGAAACATAAATTTATTGCTACGACCCCAAAACAAAGCAGCAATCGAACGTATCGAGATGAGTCGAAACCAAGTGGCGCGCGAGCGAAGTCCCCCGCATTTTTGATTGCTTTTCTTTTTTTAATAAAACTGAACACGGGGCTGTTGCTTTGGGGAATTGTCGTACCGTGAGTAGTGATTGATGTACGACCATTTGTTTGCCGGAAGTTTTTGACGAACTTCATAAAAATAACGGTAAACGTTGTATCACTTTGCACCACGACAATGCCAGTTCTCACACGACCAAACAGACAAATAAATTTTTGAAGGATAAAACATAGTACTTATGAGCAATCCTGCATACAGCCTCGAACTTGTACCGTGTGACCTTTTCGTTCACAAGAATTAAAAACCAATTACGCGGTCAACAATTTTTATCCCCCGAAGAGGCTGTCGAGGAGTATGAAAAACATGTTTTCGAGGTCGCCAGGGAGGAATGGTATAAATGTGTTCCAAATTGGTTTATTAGTATGAAAAAGTGCATTTTTGCCAACTGAGAATATTTTGAGAACAATAAATTCATTTTTGACTATTAATAATATTTTTTTCTCATTCATTCCAAAAAGTTTCAGTACGCCCTACGTATATTATATTACATCAGATTAATAATTTTTAAATTGTAATAAAAAAAATGTCTAACCATGGCGAACGTAATTTATACCTTACAAATTTCTAAATTAGACTTCATGAAGGAAGTTTTCGTTTGATTCTTCAAATTCCATTTATTTTACTAATTTCAAGACCTACCTCGAAGTTGAATCTCTCAGACTATCGCAAATTATGTAGGAATTCGTAATATTTGGAAAGTTTTGTACGAAGCACGGAATAGATCTGATATTCTTTAATAATCTGGTTTTTGAAAATAAGGTTTTAATTGTAATATACAAACTATAATAAAAAATATCCTCCGATTACAAAATCGTTATTTATTTTTGTTAAACCAGTTACATATGATCGATATCGTTATAAAAATACTAAAGTAATAATACAATATTATTGAAGGGATACTAAAAATACGCTACAAATTTTGTTTATTATAAAAATAAATATTCGCGAAACAATATATTATAGAGAACTCTGTACAGAGTTCTCTATAATATATTGAGAACTGTGCATAACACAAAATTAAACGAATGTACGGGTACAGCGATAAGATTCCTAAAACAAGTAAAATATCGGTTCCGGCAGTCGGTCAGCGGCGGGTCACGGGGTCGTCGCGGCGCGGGTCCGCTTAAGTCGGGATTTCCGCACGACGGGGCCCGCGCACGGACGTACGCCGGTAATAATTTATCATGTCCGCGCACAACTGTCCAGTTATTATTATTTTTAAGTATACCGCGGAGGGAGAAAAAGCTTCTTAGCCGCATAAGAGTGCGGGAGGTCGCGGCGGGCTCGGGAGCATTTGTCGGCGAATCACGTCCCGGCGGGGCCGGCGCGCGCCGCCGCGAAGTGCGCCGTGCGCCGGCCGCGCACGGTCCACGCGCCGGCCGCGCGCCGGAGCTCGACGCCGAGATCGCGTCAAAGTTTTGTCAAATGTTTTCCGGGACAATTCCCAAATAACATCCGTGCGTGTAATATTTTCCGGCGCCCGGGGCGGCGTATCCGGAACGGAGCACATTTTTGACGGTAGCGCTCACGGTCCGAGGTCTTCCGTGTGCTTATATGTATTAACGTAGTGTTTGCCGACTCTTTTTTTATAGTGATTTAGTTAGCTGTTGTATAAGGTATCAATATTTCATGTTGTTGATTTTATTTGTGTGTAATGATAATTAAATGAGTCAAATCAAATTATATTAAATATAGTAGACAGACGATTCTTAAAATATTTTCAAGCAAAAAAATGTTTGAAAAAGATATACTTCTTTGACACGTTAGCGAGAAAATATAAAAGGGTTATGTAACGAGCGCGTGCGCAATGTCTTACAAAAGTTGTGTAATAAAATTATAGTTCTCACAAACTTCTATTGATTTCTTAGAATTCCATATCTCCAAATGAAAAAAAATCCTTACAGTATCACTCATGTTTCTGTCTGTCGGTCTGTCACAGCTTATATATTCTGAATCTACTAGACCGATTAAGTTGACATGTGGTATACACATGTATATCTGTAACCCCAAACACGAGCAAATAACGTAAATTAATAAATTTTAAATGTAATAGTCGGAGAGCTCATGACACGTTTGATTTAGTTAAAAATTTTACACAGTTGTATCTACAGATAAAATGTGTAGGTAATATAGTATTTGCCTGACTTCCTGGATACACCAGTTTACTACGCATATAATAAAGCTGTAAAAGAATATGGAGCAAAAAAGTTTTTGATTTAGAAGCCAGCAAGTACTATTCAAAAGTTAAGTTGGTTTTGAATAAAAAATTAAATAAAGCAGACACTTTTTGACGGATTAACTTTAATTCAGAATACCCCAATGTCGTATTTTTAAATAAAAAAATAATAAGTGATTGATTCATGCCAAAATTTTAACAGCGTCTTAATTATATTTAAAAATATTGAAGAAAATTCATACACTTTTTCCAGGGTTTTATAACTGGCAAACATTTAAAAAATCTTGCGTGCGATAGAAAGAGATAGGCTGCGGATCTGCTAAATGGTAGTGAAGAGCAACGATTGAATGTGGACCTTTTTTCTCATTGATCACCGATCACGTGATCTTGTACAGCTGTACCAGCTGAACTTTTCTGGTTCATATTTTGAGTGTAAATTGGTAAAAAAGAAATGATAAGGAAATTTTGGAAAATCCAAAGGTGCACGTCTCATAGCGGTTGTTCAATTTTTACAAATATATATATTAGTACGAATGTTTTTTCTAGTCATTCGTGCATTTATAGGTCTATAAGTACATTATGAGAAACATGAAAAAATTTTAAGTTCAAAAAATTACTCGATTTTTATAAGGCAAGAGTAGAGCATTACCTCAACGCTCCACTTATGAGGCATGCAAAAATAGAACCGAAAGAAATAAACAAAACAAAAAGAATGAAAGATGAATTGAGATATTTTTAGTTCTATTAATTAATTATTTTTGAATAAAGAATGTTTCGCGCCATTTTTTTTTAACTCGGTACAATACCACACAAGCGTTGTAAACGGACCTAAGTTTACAATACTATATAAATACTAATTACAATTAAACTACCTTTAATTAGACCGTGATCTTCGAAAGGACCTAATTTAGGATAATACTAAAGCGCTTGGAAAAAAAATGGAATAGATCAGTGGAGTTTTTCGGGAGTTACCGTGACCACGCGAGTATGGATACACGTCCACGGAATAATTTTGTTAAACACCTTTTACATTAATTTAAGGAGCAAAATGTCTTTTAAAAATGTCATAAGTGTTGAAACTAGTGTTTTTCTTTGATATTCATGTGTAAATATTATTATATAAGTACGATATAAAATAAATAGAGACACTTTTAGTTCAAAAAGTCACTTGATTTTTGTAAGGCGAGTATAGAGCACTACCTCAACACTCCGCTAATGAGGCGTGCAATAAATTAGTAATTTGTAAATAATATCAAAATATGTAATTTGTTTTTGGATAAATTATTATATACTTAAAAAATAAAAATGAAATTTACAATCTATCAGACATTATTGATAACAATTAAGCTCTAAAAATCATTAATAAATTATTTTCTGGCGTCGGTGATAACAAATTGTTTTATTTATTTTTTAACAATTTAAATTACATTTTACTGTTTTATAAAGTTAGTAGTGCACATTAAAAGGAGGAGATTATGTCGTATATGATGATAAATTCTTGCATTCTTGCTTCAAACTTGCAAAACTTGAGTAACATTGACAATCGTCACTTTCAGTTGGAGACATATTTAATGGTATAATTACAGTACCTACTATACTTTAAATTATATTCTTGTCGAATTTCCCACACAGTTTGACATTTTTTTAAGAAATTTGAAAAAATGAATTAATATTTCCAGTATTTTTCTCTTTAAAAAAATTTATACAAAACACTATCCATTTTGAAATGATGATTATTTATTTTAAAAAATACAATACAATCAATATTAACGAATAACATATAATTATTCATAAATTATGCCAAATTATACACAAAGAAAATAAAATATTAAAAAAAACGTAATCGTAATAACAAAGTAAAGTACTTAACATAAATAACATAACTCCAAAATTTACTGACGAAAAGTGTACGGGCGGTACAGTTGCGCAAGATCACGAGATCGATGAACAATAAGAACGCAGAAAGCGTCTATGCTACACCGGTGATCGTTGCTTTCACTCGCATTTAGTAGCATTTGCAGCCTATCTCTCTCTATCCCGTGCTATGATTTTTTGAAGTGAAACTTCTGTAGAATCGTTGTAATTTGAAACTCTATGAAACGAAAGTACGTCAAAACAAACACAAACACATAATATATAGCATTAAACCGGCGATAAAATAAGATATAATACATTCGTAGCCTCCTCACTCTCGTCTTCTAGCATTGTATTTTGTCTGCGTCTGTACATTACTAAGCTAAAGCGAGAGAGCAAGCGTCGGAGGTGTATATCGTACACTGTCTAATACTTGCTCTCATCCGAGCGTTTCACGTGTGTAACGTGTGTTACACATGCGTGTAAGCCTGCGCATTGCAAAGCCTTAGAAGAAAGCATTTTATAGTGAGTATAGCACAATAGGTATATCTATAAGGTTGGAGAAAAATCTTTTTCCTATTTTATATACAAATTCAAGATAATTTTTCATCACATTTTATTTACAGTTTATTATTAAAATGAATAACGTACAGTTAACCTTATTAAAAAGAGAAATCTTTTCAATATGAATATTGCAAAGCAATATGGTTCGCAAGAAGAAAATGTCTGCACCTCGGCCGTTTGTAGACATTTATCTTCCTCAAGTAGCTGTCAACGATAGAAACACATCTACTTCGTCGTTCGGGCTATGAGAATAGATACGTACTCTAAATAATGTGGCAAATGTCAATACAAACCTTAAATAGAAAACGGAGTAAGCAAGAGTTCTCGTTATGTCAGCTAAAAAGGCAAAACGTGTTACGTCTTCGTCTTTATAGACATGTGTCAATCTCGCGTCATTCGTTCTAGCACTGCAGAAATAAGTAAAAAAAAACAAACAAAATCACAAACTACCGTGAAAGTAAATCGAACATCAGGCGCCTTTTCGGCAAAACTTGCATATTGTGTAGGAACTGCTCGACTGATATTATGGAGTAAATAAAATCGAGTCACAAAAGTAAGTAAGTAAATATTATCGAGTCACAAAAGAAAGCGATTTTGTTGTTCGATTTACTTTCACGGTAGTTTGTGATTTTGTTTGTTTTTTTTTTACTTATTTCTGCAGTGCTAGAACGAATGACGCGAGATTGACACATGTCTATAAAGACGAAGACGTAACACGTTTTGCCTTTTTAGCTGACATAACGAGAACTCTTGCTTACTCCGTTTTCTATTTAAGGTTTGTATTGACATTTGCCACATTATTTAGAGTACGTATCTATTCTCATAGCACGAACGACGAAGTAGATGTGTTTCTATCGTTGACAGCTACTTGAGGAAGATAAATGTCTACAAACGGCCGAGGTGCAGACATTTTCTTCTCGCGAACCATATTGCTTTGCAGTATTCATATTCAAAAGATTTCTCTTTTTAATAAGGTTAACTGTACGTTATTCATTTTAATATTTTGTCCTTGAATAGGCTTTTATGAAGTAACAAACCAATAACATTGGAAAATTTCTGTATTTAAATCGTATTTTGTGAAATATAATTCATATGTGTACATGTAATTTTATGTGTTTCCCATGTTGTAATCAGCACATAATAAATATGTACCTATAAAATATCTAATATAGTAAGTAAACAAACACAGTATATAAATTTATTCGTGTAATGAAATTTGATTAAAAGTGATATTGCGTTAATATCATAAATGAATGAATTAGTAATAAAATTTGCGTTTATTAAAAAGTTATAGACGATTTTATTAGAATATATTTAAAGTTTTACTATATATTGAAATAAAAACATCCGAAGGACCAAAATTATATTAGTTTTCCCTAAGTTAAAGAAGATGCACTTTGATCACTGTTCTAAAACTTACGAACCGGGCGCACACGTATAGAACACTTAACGACCCGGTTTTGGTTTTGCTGATCGGCTTACTGTTTGCAGGAGCGGCGCCTCGCCAATTTAGGTCGTCGAAATAACATCTCCAAACATTATGTGTTTATAGAGGCGCAGAGTTTCACCTCCGATTTGTCAACGCTTATGCTATGTACGGTAGTGGACTGTATACTAGATGCAGTATTTGGGTAGTGCAGGTCGAATTCAAAATGCAGTTGCATTTATATACTAATTTCTGGAATTGTCTGATTCATCCTTCAAAGAGCGACCAATTAGACTCGTTTCGGGATCGTCGAAACCGTCTCGTCTCGGGTTCATCTGCAACCTTGCGGATGCACGTACAGGCATGAGCCTTGGCTCGGACCCGGGCATCGTCTCGTGAGAGGCACTGCCCTCTCGGGTCATGGGATGGCGACTAACGTCTGCCATTGGTGTACGTCAGCTCACACCTTATTCTCACTAGGAGGGTAGGGCAACAAGTCTCATGGAAGCACATAGCCTTCGGGCGTTCGCTCGCGTTGTGGTGCCAAGTTGTGTGAAAAGGTGTGGGGGGCTACGTCTACGCGGTTGAATGTGCGTCGTGCGAGCATCTTAATGAATTCCTCTAGGGTTTCTACTTTTTAGTCCCTGGCGATTACGTCGTTTTTAACAAACTACCCGGCTCCTGCCATCATCCGAAGCACTAGGTTCTGCTAGGCTTGAAGACGCTGGCGCTGCCGCTTCTAGCATAGGGCATACCGAATCGGTGCAGCGTAGGTCAGGTGGGAGCGTATGTAGCTATTATATATCTCTATCTTTGTCCTTATGGGTAGTCTGGACGCGAGAACTGGGCGTAGTTTTGCGTGTGCAGCACGACTCATTTGGATTACATGGTCCACCTGAAGTACCATGCTCAGTGAGCGGTCAATATGGACACCCAGATACCGGACGCATCCTTTCACTCCACGTCCAAACCTCCCAGACGCAATTAGGTTAGCATGTTGCGTTGGCTGCCGGTCAATAGAATGGCCGTTTTACTGACATTGATGGCCATTTTCCATTTTTCCAGCCATTCGGGCAGCACTTTAAATACTTGCTCGATCTTCTTCGCAGCTAAGTCGGCCCGTCGCGATGATGCGACGCTATCATCGGCGTATAGCGCCAGCATCACATAATCCTCCCAGTCTTCGGGATGACCTTGTAGCGTCGCTATGTCGTCCGTGTATGACGCATATAAGTCGGAGGATAGGCAGCTGCCGTGCGGGACTCCTGATCGGATCGAGCGGGGGCGAATAGTGCGTCATCGACGGCAATGCAAAAACTGCGTTGATGGAGAAAGCTGGCGATGACTTTTGCCAGTGCAGGTGATAGTGAGGTATCCAATAGTTTATGGATGAGGCCATTGTGCCACACCCTGTCGAAGGCCTTCTCCATATCCAGGAGTACGGTCACCGTATATCGTCCACAATTCCTCTCGGATGCTAGGTAGTGCAGTACTCTTATTAGTTGTAGCGTGGTGGAGTGGCCATTGCCAAACTCGTATTGTTCCTGTCGCGGGGACAGGAAGAAGCGCAATTTTCTTAGCAGGGCACGCTCTAAGGTATTCGCCACGTGTGATAGCAGGGTGATAGGCTGAAGATTCTCCGGTCTGCGCGGGTACTTCTCCGCTTTCGAGATCGTAATAACTTTGCCCCTTTTCCAAGTACAGGGGAAGTGGTCTCTGCGGAGTATACCGTTGAATACTGTTCATGGCCAGTATCGCCCTTTTGGGGAGATGCCTTAGCTCTGCTACGGATATGCCGTTTGCTTTCTTTTTGGATCGACGTAATACTATTCTGTGTAGCGCGGTTGGAGATAGAAATAGGTCTTCTGGTAGAGGGGAGGGGGCGGAGTGGCCATGAATTTACGCACACGCTACTCTACTTGTGCGTAGTGCTCATCTAACGGTGGAAAGGTTGCCGGGGGGGGGGGTTTGGTCTAAATTGTTCTTCAAGATAATCGGCTATCACCTCCGCTCGAGCATGAGCATCGTAGTGACAAACTTCCGCTTGATCAGTGATGAGGCACATCGGAGATGTTGCTTTGTTAAGCTGGCAGTACATCTGGTTCAGATTTTTCGAGCTTTCGTTAGCCCGGTCTACTGTTACTTCCCAGATCGCGTCGTGGAAATCTCTAATAGCCTCGATATTCCTTTGATCAGATCGTTGAGTTCACTCTTAAGCTAAGGGCAGTGGGTATGGGTCCACAGCTTGTGTAGCCTGCGTTTCTGTCATAGTCTCGTTTTGATACTCAAGGGCAGGTCTCCGCGACGGGACGACGGTACCGGAAGGAGAGTCGTAGCCCTTGACTGCGCCTCTCTTATCTTGTCTACCAACAGGTTGACCGATGCATCCACATCCTCGGCGGTCGCAAACGAGAATTTTATGTGCAACTTTTCCTGGGATGTCTGAAAGGTCGCCCACTCCATACGCTGCCTTGTGGCTGGCGATGACGAATTTGCCGTCCCGATCCCTACGTTTATGAGGATAGGTAGGTGCTGTGTATCCATATGACCTCCACATTCACCGGCCAACTAACCTTGTAACCGAGTACTATATCGAGTGCATCTAGACGGTAACGTAGGTTGGTCGAGACGTACGTGTCATTCGGCGTCCTCCTATTGGAGTCTCCCGGCTCTGGACACTGAGCGTGAACCCCGCGCCTTATGTTAGGTTATATTAATTTCATTTGAAAATGGAATTAATATCCTTTGCACATAACGGGGTGCCCAGGTGTCTTTAGGCCACGAATAGACACATAACGGGGTGCCCGGGGGTCTATAGGCCACGAATAGTCTGATCTCTTTGTCTACTGAGCCGACTCTTATGCCTATCGCGCGCATGGATTTGTAGTAGTGAGCTGCTGTCTCGTGCATGACGTCTGTTCTGATTAGCACTGCTGTACCCTTATAGGCCAAGCCAATGATGTAAATCATTCGAATCGATTGTGAACAGTTCAAAAGACGTCATTAATACTGTATATATATGTATATATATATATATATATATATATATATATATATATATATATATATATTATAATGAGTCCTGTTGTGATGTTTACATATTTCTGACTATGTAGTGTAATTACAGCAGTAAAACTATAAAAAAATATTTGTAACAACAGTATAAAATCAGAATGCATATAGTTTGCCGCCAGCGCATAAATGTAACAATTAAATAATGTTACTTTTAACATTATTTCAAGATCATAAACAAAAAATTGACGGAATACAGTATAGAGTTAGGTTATTTAATTTATATTAGACGCGCTTTCTACGGGAATAAATTTTGCGTTCATGCTACGAGCTTAAATAAATTTTACAGCTAGAATAAATATTTCTCTCGAGATAGACGTTTCTTCTAGAGCCTAGATGTTGCCAGGCCTGCTTGTCTTATTAAATTCCATAAAAATGTTCACAATCCAAACTTGACATCCATAAAAATAGCGCAAAGCTACCACTATTTTCAGTTCCAAATTTATAGCTCATTAAAGTCGATCTCGTCAAACGACAATATAGAGCAATAAGATCGTGCATCTCCTTTGGCCGCTGGCAGATATCGGATTGAATTCAATGGAATTGTTGAGAGACATTTTCGAGCGGAGTTGAACAACTCTGTAGAAATCGTTAGCCGCAACGAAATATCCGCTACGTTACTTGAGGAGCTGTTATCAAAAAAGAAAATCATTTTTATACGTCATGGGAAGACTTTTAAAATGCACCTTCGTGTAGCGCAAATTTATAGAATAATCAATTTGTTTATGCTTTATACGTTTTGTTATTAAATCGATGTAATTGAAACATTGTGAGAGGGCGGCCGGCGGCGAGCGGAAGCACACGTCGCCGACTTCCGGTCTCATGGAGTGCCCGGAAACTAATAACGAGACTACTTCCGTGAACCATCGGCCGACCGGAGTATCTAACCTGTTTCTAGTCCGTAATGGGATCTTTATTATAAATAGTTAGTTGATAGGTTAGAATATTGCCTTCTGTAACGTCCACGCTGATACTGCCGCGAGGGTGAAAACGAAACGCTCATGATTGAATAATATGAGATTTCTCAGAATAAAATTCAATAGACGTAATGAATCAAAGTTTCATTCCTCTGAAAAACTTATTATCGCTGTTCTGCGGCGCTTCTGCGATTCGGCCCGTATAACCCAAACGTAGGAGGGGTCATGGGAGGTGGTGGGCTGTCCTCAGAAAAAACTTGCCAAGTTTTACGCGGCACTAAAAACCCATAGAAACGTTTAGATAGATGCGATACAAAATCTCCAAGAACTTGTAAAAATTCAATTAAAATAGATTTAATGGAAAAAATATATATTTTAGGGTACTATTTCTAAATATTGAACCTTGGGATCTCTTATTTTTTAAATTTATCGGGATTCAATGTTATCTCCATTCTGAGTAACGTTTAAAAATAACTTTTCACGTCTTATTCAACATTTAATTTTTAATACAAGTTTTCGCCCGCGACGTGCTGCTCTCAATTACGATGCTGGTCATCGTACTCTCTATCCAATGGCGGTCCTGATGACGCTTTCGGTCATCCCTCAGACATTACCGCTATTTATTTGATATTGTTATCTGTTGTATTCCAGGAGATAGTCCACATTGACAACAATCCGTTTAGTCGTTTCGGTCATTAGCTATGTACATATGTCTACATTTTATATTCTTTTTTTTTCTACGGTTTTATTGTTTTGCTTATACATTAGTTTTAAGCCCAGTTAGTTCGTTAGTACAGTCAAATCGTGGTTGAAACCGTTAAGGAAATCGGAAAATTGTCACATGGGTTTATTGATGCAGGGGGGGTCGAGAGCATAAGCTAGTAATGATAAGAAAAAAAATTAAATTCTACTTTGATGGATATACTAACTTTTTAATTCAGGCTTACCCCTAACACGCGCATAGCTGTAGTATAGTGAGTTTGCTCGTGTCCGTTGTGTTCGACAAATTCGGATCCATATCCAATAAATCTGCAATAATTCGAGCGGCGGCGGCGGCCGGCGCCCCTGGAATGTTTAGTCTCGTCGTCTTTTCTCTCCCGTTTATTTTGTTTCCCTTATTATTTTAAGACGTAGGGTGGCCAACCATTCCGTATTTCCGGGACGTATTCTGGCCCCTAGAGTTGTCTGGGAATTTATGGATAGTTGTAATTTGTGTTTTTTAAACAGTTCTGAAAAGGATTGAACTTTGACACATTTGAATATAATTGAATATAAACTTTTATGTCACATTTTTAGACGCTGTTCTATCATTTATGAGTCTTTAACTTTTAAATATTATTGTTATCCAATGAGTTAGCCGACGTACCTTTTGTGTCATATCTTTCGTTTTTGTAACGTCAACTGTTTGTCTGTGTGTCACTGCCTTTCTTCGTACAAACTAGTTTGATGAGACTAACTGAATTTTTAAATAAATATTTTTAATTGTCAACATCCGTAGAACGCAAAATTAATATTTCTTAATAGTTAAAAAAAACGCCCAAGCAATTGAAAAGGGTAATAAAAGTATTATTATTAATGGACCAAATCAAAAATATCTTTATTTCGTATAATAGAATTACATCTGAAATACGTCATCGTTGTATTCTTTTTACATTAGACATTTAGTTGATTAGTTAAATGAACATGAAAGTAAAAAAACATGCTGTGAATATCTTGATTAAAATAAATATGCTACATGAATGTGAAAAATGTATGGCTGTTTATAATAATTGTAATAACAATAGTCCTTCTGCTTATAATAATATATCATTTTCAATAAGAAGAAGCAAATTTAAGCAAAGTTTTTCTAATGTCGGTTTTATCAAAGACTTTATTACAATAAAAAAAAACAACCAGTGCAATAATCACTTTCACTCGTCTGTCACAGATCAATGTCAAGACATTGAGTTTGTAATTAGTTTACTTTTTAATTACTATAATTATTGTATAGTGAAAGTTGTATCAAAGCATGTAAAACCAATTTTATACTTTAAGATCGGAATCTTGTATACTAGTAGAGAATCCGAATTAGAATCGACCGTCACCCATATTAATGGATGAAGCGTATTTTATATAAATTTTAGAATGTTAAAAAATATATGGCGAGTAGGTTGATCAAAAAAGTCTTGGCCCGGCTACGACTAATTAAAAATTCAATTCGACTATTTTTTGTTCAAACATTGCACTCATTAGTTTAACGAAGAAATTTTATACCAATCATAAATATGAAGCCTGGAGAATATGTAAACGTTGAGTTGTCTTTTTTTCCTGGTGTAACTTTCTTTTTGGCGTAACTATATAAATAGATAAGTCGATTCTAGTAATTTACACACATCTGTTTAATAAACTAGCAAAAAGCACTGCTTTGTGATCTTGTGACACCAATTTGTTCTTTAAAATAAAAAGTGCATGTTTAAAGAAAATGTGTTTTTGAATATTTAATTTATCGTAGTCTGGCCAGGAATTTTTTAGCCAACCCACTCGTGATTTATTTTTTAACATATAAAATTTGACATAAAATACTTTTATCCATTAAACAAATGGGTGAAAGTCGCGTCTAATTAGGATCTTAGACTATATGTGACAGCAGTCGCATGAGTTACGTCACGCGCGTTCAGAATTTTTTTCATCGGGCTTCCTGTTTTTAAAATCTATTTGCTTTTTCCGCCTTGTTATCTTTCTCTGCCAACAGAATGGCAACCCTCTTTTAGACGTCACACCCTTCTCCGTTATGAATTTTTTCCTGCATGATTTGAAGGACGGTATTTTTCCCAAATCTTCTAAATGTTGACTTATTCACTATACAAAACTTTAATCTATGCTGAAAACTTTATTGTTAAAACATCGCGCATTAATTCACTATGTAGATTAAAATAACACTTGGATCGCTATTCGAGCTTAAAAGGTTAACAACTTTGAAGATATGTTGGTGTTACAAAACGTCTGAACGAGTACAATTTTCATAGCAATCAAAAGAAGAATAGAGATTTATTATTCTGTCGTTTTTTTTTTTGCCTTCTATTTTTCTTTGAGAATTTCACTTAATGAATATTTAAGTTTTCTTTTTGAGTGCGCTCACGCGTTTTGATTCAAAATTCTCGTTAATTTAAAGTGATTGTCAATTTTTGTTTTCTTCGAATTTTTGTGCCTCCGGAATCACTTCTTGCGTTCGCTTTTTAACTCAAACTTTGGTATAGTAATTTTAACATAACAGGTGAATTAAATATATATGCAGACAATTTTATTTCTATACAAATTATTTTAAAAACTGTAAGGTAAGGCGATGCTAACCGGTCCATTTTGTACATGTACCGTATGATGTTCCCGAATAAGACTTAAATCTTATTTTGTTTGAGTAGTGTAACTCTTCCTTATATAAGTAATGATAATTACTCGTAATCAGGTTGTATCGACATGCAGATATTGACCGAGCGAGCTGGCTAAAGAGGACTAACGCCATTAGATTATGTTTTATAAACCACTAAAACAAATAAATGGAACTCATTTGTTTTGAATCATAAGTTTTTTTACACTTGTTTTAAACATGTATTTAGACTTAAAATTGTCGTTAGCTGCACTAGTTTTGGCTGATTTGTTTTAATTTAGAACTGGTTCAGCTTCTCGTTGCATCACATCCACAGACTTTTTACCTCACCAATGGCAAATCCTGACAAAAAAAAAATAAGCAGGATTAATTAATTGTTCATCCGGGATTAAAAAGTCTAATACATACAATCATATGTGGACCTTTTTATTCCAAAGGTAGTTTGATTTAAATGTAAGGTTATGTAATAGAAAACAAAACAGTATATAAAATGTAGTCTAAAAGGTGCAATCTAAAAGATGATACTACAAACCGTAATAAAAAAAATCTGACATTCTTATGTCAAAAGCATAAAAATTAAGGAAAGTAAGGAATGTTATTTACGTTGGTTTGGGCTGTGGCGCACATACACTCCCACTTGCGCTTAAAAATGCAGTGAACGGGGCTGACGGGACAGCGCGTATACTCTTTCCGCAGCGCCTTCTTACGCCTGTCACTCAATTTCTAACGGACTTTCAATTTGGAAACTCGCCCTGGATATCGGCACAGTGGCTCTTTACACCCGCCGGCTTATGCGTCCCGCTCTACCCTGGTAGTTAGAAATTATTTGAAGAAGTTTTTTTATTTATGACATCTAAAAGACTTTTTATTTTAGTATTGTCTTTTAATCGTATTTATCATATTTCGAAGATAAATATTAAAATCTGGTTAGTGTATGCAAAAAACTGCTCCACGTCTTTCCAATGTACTTCATGACTTTATTTTTTAATCTGAAGATCGAGAAAACAGGTAATGCAGGCTGCATTACCTGTTTATAGACATAAAATTCTTTAATAATGGGTGTCGAGTTTAGGAGTTATTTAGCGCATGTCGAGCGCGCTTCGCCGGGAGTCGGAGGGCGCGCGTCGGGGAGAACGAGGCGCCCCTTCAGAATGCAAAGTGGGGGCTTATCTTATAATCATCGAGCGTGTCAACTTATTAAAAATCATATTTCAGCAGGCTGACGTGCGGCGGGCGGCGGACGCGGCGCGCATACCGGCGCAGGCCCGCCGTGCATTAATTTCAGACGTCGAGCGCGACGGGCCGATGTTGACAAGAGGCTCCGGCTACGATTTAATATTAATAAACAGCACGCCGAGAAGCCGCCGCGCCGCCGTCGGCGCGTCCGGCGCGCGCGGCGGCCGGCGGCGCGCTCGCGTCACGCTAATGCCATGCTTCAGCTAATTTCTGTCAGGTCCTAAATCAACAGGCCGCCGGTTGGCCGCCATTATGGAAACACTGTAAACTGTATAATCTGCCGGATCTCCGGCAAATTGTAGTTAAACTTGGCGCAAACACGGCCTCGCGCCGCGGGCGACTGCCCGCCGTATTGTTTATCCCACTTTCGAAGCCCTCGCCTGTGCATAATTTCAAACATACGTTATGTTAAGCGCTAATTGTTATTCTATTTTTTTTATTAATACCAATGATGTTTTTACTTCTGCAGTTCGAGAGGTCTATTATAAATCACATTAATAAAGCTATGTAAAAATATTGTTACAAGAAAAAACTATTTATGTGTCGAATTCAGATAAGAAAATTGAATTTCCGTCCGTTTTAATTCCTATTTTTTCGAGAATATGATCAGTTGGCGCAGATGGTGCGTAAAAGCAAAAATATATTTATAGAAAATTGAGAGGATTGTAAATTTTATTAAAAGATGTTCCGCCGAGGACAACAGCGTCGCTTCAAAAAAGAAATGTTCGGAGTCTAAATTCTTGCGCAGATTGTTATCTGTTGTAATCCCCCTTTTTAGTAACTTCTAATCTTAAAACTTGATGTTTTCCCTCGTGATTCGTCAGCCCAACTGAGGCGTGTGTCTGCCGGGGGATTAGTTAAATGAAAAGAAGAATTCTTTTAGCTAAACGTGTCCCGGCCGGCGGCCGCCGCGCTCCGTTTGTTTTTCTTTGCATTTTAAATCAAAATAACTTTATTTTCGTCGGAGTTTCCTACCGTCTTGGCATAATCAACGCCCTGCCGTAGCGTGTTTAAGACAATTTTGCGGCTAAAAAATTTAACATCACGAAGACCTCCGGCTTCTCTTTGAAGTATTAAATCGCTTATTCGGACACGGTCTGCAATGTTTAGACATATGAGTCGTCGATAGTCCCCATGTGTACACCTCGGAAAAATTATTTGTCGGGTGCACCCCACGCGTAGCAAATCTAAAGCTATAGTAAACATTTAATAATTATTATAAATATTCGTATTTAACTGTTATATTTTTTCAGAAACAGCGAGTTGCAAAAGAGAAAGACCCCTTCTATTTTCTACATTTGAAATTATACATTTAATCAATCTAAGTATGTACCATTATTATCTATGCACTTTCGCCATTTTGCAATTCATTGATTCCATAGCTGAAAAAATTGTGGGAGTGATAATCAATAAATTCTTTGAAGGTGGTTGGGACTGCCCCATCTGCATTGTTTTTTATTTTTTTGAAAGAAATTGTCCAAATTTCTAAAAAAGTGGTAGTCTGTTGGAGCAAGATCTAGGGCGTATGGTGGGTGTCAGAGACATTTCAATCGCTACTCCTCTAATTTCGCGACCATCTGTCGTGAAATATGAGGGCTATCGTTGTCCTGAAGCAGCGGTGGGCTGACCAGTCTCGGTTGTTGAACAGCACGCTTTACCATCATGGTACGCAATTGTTGATAATACGTCGATAATAATAAGCTGTAGTGAATGACACCAGCACTGGTTCACCAAACACTCACCCAGTATCTTTTTCTGAGTTAACTTTCGCTTGAGACAGGATTTAGCCGGTTCTTCTGGGGTCAACCATTGTGATGAGTGTTTCCGATTATCGTATAGGATTCTTTTTTCATCACAAGTGACAATACGATTCCAATTTCCTTCGTTATTGTGACGGTTGAATAATGTAACGCAGCACTCGATGCGTGTTTGTTGGTGTGCTTCACTCAATTCATACGGTAGCCATTTCTCGATCTTTTTCACTTTTCCAATCTAGTTTAAATGAATCAAAATTGCTTCGTCACTTACACCGAAACCTGCCGCTAAACCTGACGTGGTCTGCGATGGACCTGATTCCACGATCACCTTTAATTTTTCGTTGTCAACCAGGGTCTCCGGTCGTCCACGGGGTTTGTTCTGTGCGTCAAAATTTTCAGAACGAAAACGTTGGAACTAAAAACGTACCATGTTTTCTTTTACAGTAGCTTCCCCATACACATTATTAATCCTTCGCGCTGTTTCTGCAATGTTGGTGCCACGGGTGGAACTAGTATTCGTAAATAACGCGATATTTTAAATTTTCGTAATTGCGTAAAAATGGCGTAAATGGCGTAAAAACTAATGAATAATAAATGAATCACTATATTCAAAACACAAATACACAAGCCTAAATTCTAAATAAATTTGAATTAGGAATTCCTAGTCCAATGCCAGATATTTGAGATCAAAGTGGCCAGTTCGACAAAATGTGAATTTCATATGTAAGGATATAAAATGAAATGAAGTAATAAAAATCAAATTTATATGATTGAGACTTGTTCAAAGATTAATTGAATGTGTTTTAATATATGGGATTCAAAAATCTAACATTGCTATTATTCGAGGATGCATAATTTCGAAAGATAGACCTCAATGTTTGCTAATGCACTATGTAGTCTAGATAGATATAGCTATCGAAATTATAAACTTGATTATATAACACTTTAATTTGACTTGAACCCGTTAACGATAATAAAAAATGTTATGAAGCTATCGAACATTCTTCAAGCTTTTTAAATAGTTCAAAAGATTTTAAATAAAAATTCTGTTTTATAGATATTATCACAAGCTTCAATATATAATTTATTTTTGTTCTATTTTTGTGGAAATTTTCTAGATGTTAAATATACAAAGAAATATTACCTTCCCTGATTCTTTCTAGATATCCTAGATATTTTAACAAACAAAGAATCATCATTATATAAAACCTAATCTCTGCGCCTGGCTCTTGGTAGTTTTATTATGCGCGCGATGCTTTTGTTCTCACTCCGGCGCATGCAGGTCGAGTTGTTCCGTCGCGGGCTGGGGGATTTTAATATTTCCCCCCTTGCGAGTTGTTTAAGTCTTCGTTCCATAATTGTGGTGCCTTTGCACTGCGCCGCCGCCAGGGGCGGATTGACTGCACTCGACATTTTCCCGCCTACTTTGAGAAAAACCAGTTTCTTATTTTACCTTGCTCATTTCTCCAAGAAAAGAGTACTACAAATGTTCGCACATTTTTATTTGCATTTCATTTAATTACTTTGCATATTGGGATAGTTCTAAATTAATGCCAAAGGCCGTAGCTAAGTTTGCAGAGTGGCATGCCTTTGAATAATAGCCCTTAATTTGAATGTCAATTTTGAAAATGTCGCTTACCGTATTTGTCACTTTTTGATATATGATGTTTTATTAATTTTTAAAAGGTGTATTTTTCTCCAGTTCAGTTAAGACTCAATTTGTTTTTGAAAGAATGTGTTTTATGAAAAGACGCCCATACAATGAACAAGTTATTCCATACTTTCCATGAAAAAACTAACACACAAACAATTAAACATATTTTGCATCAAAAAAGTTAACGCGCAATCAATGAAAACAAATTTCATATTTTACATGAGAAAACTTAACGGATATACAATGAAACATATTTAATATTTTGCATCTATAAACTTAGCGCGTGATCAATGAAAACATATTTTATATCTAGTGGAAACACCAAAAACCAGTGTATGAATAATGAAAATATTATATATCCCATATTTTCCGTGACAAAACTTAACGCACCAAAAATGAAAACGAAAACATATTCATTATTTTCCATCAAAAAACTTAGCGTAAAGCAATGATAGTATTAAATATTTGACATGAAGAAACCTAGCACACCGACAATGGACATATATTCATTAATTTTCATGAAAGAAATTAGCACACAATCAATTAGAACAATCATGAAATAAGTCATGAGAAAACGCATAAACAATTAAAACACTATACACATTTTCCATGACAAATCTTAGCAAAATATTCAAATTAAATATATAATTTTTTTTCTTGTTTTTATGTTTAATAAGGAATACTAAATAACTTTTGCTCGATAACTGGCCATTTCTACATCTGCTACATTTATTAATTTAAAAAGTTTTGTGATAATACTTTTGATAATAGATACATCACATAATTGTTTGATATTGACTTCTAAATAAGAATTGCAATCTGCTATATTGCATTTTGTGGAATGACGTGTTACAGAAGGAGTTGATAATAATGCTTATAAATCTTCCTAACCTAACCTACACACCGAAGACATATTTTCTGAGTAGATTTAACCTTGGGTTAAAAATATTAGCGTTACCTTTTTTCATTGTGATTTTCAGCATTTTTTTTTGTAATATATAAAATATATTTTACCTGTTTTGTGTTCAACGAAAAAGGTTATTTTTGAACACGTGCAGCGTCAGGTGGCGTATTGGTGTTATTCGAATTTGGCAGTGGTTACTTTTGTCGGAAACATCGACATGATCCGGCACAAAGGCTCCGCCGACGGAAATTGATAAAAAAAAAAAAAAAGCTTTTTTATTTAGGTATTGGGCGAGCGCGCGGCACGGAGCCGGATCTCAAAGCGGCCGATGTTAATGGACGTGTAAAAGGGCACCATCTCTCTCCATTAAATACCTTTTAAATGTTTGATCCTTTTTTATATTTGCTATGGTGATGATCCGCGAACAGATTGGGGCGGGCGGCGGGCGCGCTAATTAAGGCCACGCGGGACCCGCCGCCGCTCGACACATTTGCCTCAGATAGATATATTCGATTCCTAAATGTAGTTATTTCATCACTTTCTGTTAGATCCCATATTTTTGGTACTGTTAATTCTATTGTGCTACAAATCATTATGCGAATTACGAATTTAATGATTACGAAGGATAAGGTAAACTGATAAATTGTAATTCAATATTTTAACATTTTTCAAAACGCACACGTGGCCGTCCCGGAACCCTCGGCCGGGCGCGAGTGCGTCGGAAACCCTTTAACGTTCTCAGGCGAGAAAATATACGCATTTTTAAAAAGGAAAAGATAAAAAAGTGTCAGAAATAAAACCAGTCTGCTCGCCGATCGCAAGTTTCTTAATTAAAACTTATGTCGCACCAAAAGGCGGGCGGCGCGGTCTCCCCCACAAATAAATAAATAAGGAAAAGCGAGGTCGCCGACCTGTCACGCCCGACTCATTTATTTGTCTAAAGGAGTTTTTCTCGATTCGCCGGACGTGCCTCATAACGCCCGCCGCCGCACGCCTCGCCGCCGGCCTCGCACGCGTCGGTTCGGGGCCGTCCATATCTAAATTAATTGCTGATATTGCTGTTGCATATATGAGTCGATTTTATATCCTGTACTTTTCATGCTATACTCTATTATTTTAATTTTATAACAATAATAAAAAAAGCTGTTGATTATAAATAAACATTTTCTTTTTCAGCATTCGATGCTATATTTCTTCCACCACTATGAGCTTCCGGTAATCCTACAGCAAGCACAGCTGCAGCAGTTACTACTACGCACCCACCACGGCATGGGCGGTATGGTAGGGTTGGCGGGCATCGCCGCGCTGGCCAGCGGGGCCGCGTACCACGACGCCCCCGCCGCCGCCGCCGCTACTCAGGCCGCGCCGAACACCGCACAATCCACTACACAAACCGTTCGCTCTACAGCACAGTCTACTACTCAAACTTCGCTCTCTGTCTCCACTGTACAGACTAACACCACTCATACGGGCGACGTGACCGCACCGCCGACCGCGCTCGCGGCCGCGGCCACCCCGAGCCCCGCCGACGCGCCGCCACAACTGGAAGAACGACCTGCACCGCCAGTCGGAAGGGACGACCGGACCTATGCTCACGGCCGTGATTCTTCAATAAGTACTGTCGCTTCATTGCCTGATGAAGAAGTACACATAAAACCTATCATACGAAAAAAATCGCGTGATGAGCCGAACGACAAGAGCGACGCGACGGCCATCGTGGGTTCCGTCGCCGACAAATCGACCACTTCGATCGATGAACAATCCATCCGAAGTATAGATGAAAATACAGTTCCTGCGAACGTTGAAGATTCTATGCTAGATCGGCGAAAGAGCGACCTGATCACTGCCGCCTACGAAGACCTGCCGGCCGCCGGCAACGGCGGTGGCAGCAGGGTGGCGCCCCGCGCCTCGCCCGACCCCGACGACGTGGACTAGTGTCGCCCCGGGCCTCGAGCAGCCGATTAGCAGCCGCTCACGTCCACACCAGGCTTTTGTGGTGATTTCGTGAGCGACACAAATAAATGATCCTTTATCAATGAATAATAATGAGTATCTTGACGAGCGGCTCGTAACCTACTATGTAAAGAATTTTAGGGCGGAAAGCGATTATGAATTTTATAATTTTGGCCATAAAGTCTCAAAACTTAGACGAATAGTTTTCGTATGTTTGATATAAATTATTTGTTAATCGTCGTCTGTTAGGTTTCGGTAAGTTTATTTTACTCTTCTTAAATTGAACGGTGGATGATTTAGCATAAGACATCATTGGACACGCCTCTGTTTATCGTTTGAGACAGGTATCGGAAATCTTTAGTTTGTAGCCCAAAATGAAAACTGTAACTTGTTGCTGAAACGAACTAAAGCCGTGAATAATGTGACAATGTTAAAGTACTAAATATATAGCACATACATTGTATATAGTTATAAATTCTTAGACATTTATTAGGAACCTACGGTTTTATAAAGCTAGAGATCGATCATTGTTAATATATAGTCTTATGCTTAGTTTCTTTGGCACTGAGAGTCGTTCCGTAATTTGTCTGCTGTTTATTTACTGTAATTAAATATATTTTGTTCGAATTCGAATTTTATTTCTATATCCTTAGGTACTTACGTATATTTTGAAGCCTTTACACTTCAGCAGTCGAGCGATAGTCATGATTCTATCCCGAAATAGTAAGTGCACTCTTAACGTGTCGGGAAACAGTTTATTATTAACCACACTTCAATAATATCCTGTACAAACTTATTGTACTAAATTACTACATTTGAAGTGTAGCGTCTTAGGCAATAGTAGTCACTTTCTCGGTAAATGAGTGAACGTAAGAACAAGAAATGTTAAATGTATTAAACGTATGTATTATTATTAATATGAAATTCCTTCATAAATAATAAATATAATTCCTGTACAAACTTATTGAATAATATTCTAAAATTACCATTCATTTGAAGTGTAGCGTCTTTTTCTTTATTTTGAATACAAACACATTTAGATGTACTGCACGCTATTCTAGTTGTTATAATGTGGGTCTAAAGTATTTTTATGTAATAATCTCTACGGAGGCTCACATCCCGCAGTGGACGTCTTACGTCGAAATGAACGAACGTATATTTTCATTTATGAAACAAAAAATGTTTAGGATTTCAAAGTAAAACTCAAAAAATGTATATTAAAGTTGTATTTTCAATTATTATGCATTATATAAAAGAGAAATAACATATTTTTATCGTAATGAATATTTTAACACAATGTCAATTTTAAAAATATCAAATCTGTATCATCATTGTTATGAAATTTCATATTCATTCAACGATTGAAATTACAATTTTTCATTTAACATTAAAATAAAACAATACCTTTCATTTATAAAATAGTACATAGCGACAGTTCAACATCTTTCATGCGTGATTGACATACAGAAAACTTAGAGCTATGTATGCAGGCTGCGGGCGTGTTGTGTTTCAGCTCGTCAGCTACGTGTATTCTCAAGCAATAACATCTCGAAATGTGTGTTAATTCCCCAAGAATACGCGTGACCTCCAAGTAAATATCTTCAGCGTAGTCTTCTCGAACTCCGTCCGAACCACTTCATCTACGAGAGCCGGTCTAGAGGAGATAATTGAACGAAGATATTTTAGCAACAAGGTACCAGCTAATTCTGTATAGCTAATGGAAAAATTTCTTGGTGTAACGAATTAATTCTAAAAAAAAGTTAAAATCGAACACACTGAATTTTCTGTTAAAAAAAAATGTTGCAAAACATTTAAGTACTGGCTTGACTTCGTCAATTAGAAACAAAATACGTCAAGAATAGTATTTATGTTAGAGGAATAGGGTTTTATTACTTCACTACCCTACATTGCAGTTTTTAACGAGCGCTTAGGTGAAATTATATGAATTTTAAACGGATTCAAAAATGGACTGAATAAATCATCACATTGAAATTCACGTAAATGTTGATTTCAAAACGAATCAAATTGATTTTAGAAAGTAATTCATATATATAAATGTATCGGCTGTAGCATACCAGCTACTATACCGTTCGGCCGATCACCATGAAAATTGGTATGATACTAAATATTATTTCATATGTTAATCTGTTTTTGTAAAAACTGTAAAAAAAAATAATGTATTACTGAAAATATGAATAAAATTCAATTCATTTCTATAGACTGGCAGGAAACGTCTGCCGGTTTCGGCTAGTACTATAAATTCGTGTATATGCCAAGACAATAATCGTAAACGTAAAATCGTTAACGTTTGTTGCAAATAAAAGAATTTAAAGACATATTTGACTTCGTCCAATTATCTTAGAAGGCCATACAACAAAACAGTTTTAACGCATTTTAATAAAGGAACATCGCTACATAAAGTAAACAATTGTAAATGTAAAGTTGGACTTATTGTACCCCACAGAAAAGCAATCCATACGGGGTAAGGCCAATGAGATAGGATAATTGTGTTTAAAAAAGTGTTTCATTTCATGTGTTGACAGCTAGTATACTTATTAACACAGATTCAATTACAATGTGTATTTATTACAAACTATCTTGTGTTAGATAGCGCTTCATTATTAGAATTAAAAAAATAATAATTAAAATGTACATGAATGGAATGCAGTGGAGATGCAATCTCTGCGTAGTTTGTGTGGAGAATTTTTTGAAAATTAGATACAGGAATGAAGATATCAGAGAACGGTATGGTTTGAAGAATATCTACTGTCAAGCGTATAATAAGATATGTTGCGATGGCTTAGCCATCTGGGGTGAATGAAAGTAGACTTATTAGTCTAGAGAACGAATTTGTCCGATGAAAGGGGATCGGTAATGGTCGAATCTTATGCAGACCAAATTGGTGATTTGATACGGGACACATTATAAACCACAGACACTATCGAGCTCATATAAAACGACCGGAAGGATGGCTGTAATGCAAGAGAAGTATGCAGAGATCTCAACCATGTGGAAATCATCTGTAGTCTCTGGCTACCATCCTGAAAAATAGGTGTGACCTTATAAAAAAAAGGAATATTCATTTTAATAACATCAAAAACTAAAAAAATGTCACTAGTTCGCCGACAAAATCGTGATTGATTCCCAAAAACTTGATACATTGCTGTGGTTTTTGTACACATGAGTTGTTTGTTAAGAAACGGGATATTTAATGTACAATTCTGGTGTTTTTTTACTGTTCTGTTTTGACATTGTACATTTTGTGCATGTACGTTCTGAAAACAAAAATTTGGTATACAAAACAAATTTTACACTTTATTATATCGATATAATACGCCTTCCACGACTGTCTTCTTGGCGGGCGGTGCGCCTAGAGCAGCGCGATGTTATGAAGGATACGACTCCACAACATCGCGCTGCCCCTGGCCCGCCGCTCGCAGCTTCGTAGAGCCTCCATCGCAGTCGTAGTCGGTTGCCCGTAGAAGCCTTTCGACTAATGTGTAGCTCGTCGTAAACTGCTCTTAGCAGCAATTTTATAGTTTAAGGTACTTTGTTTTTTTCATATTTAGTATTTAAGTACAAGATAAAATACTTAGACGACCCAATTTCATGTACTTCACTAGATTTAACTTAAGCAATTTTATTATTTTATTGTGTTGTAAAGGAAACAATTCGATAAAACTATTTTTAATTCTCAATAAAAGGAACCTCAATCCAAACTTAAATTAAATCAATTTTAAATTCCTTTCTCACCAACCCCCAAACTGAAGTTCACTTACTAAATACTGAATATTCTAAAATATGCAGTATTCAGATGTCTCGAGCAACTACCTGAATATTGCTAAGCGCTGCTACTTTTTAATCGCTCTAGCTCTTCTTAAAATTTCGTACCGCGAAAATGTACTCAATCCTCAAAATCACTCGTGCTCTGTCTATACCAAATAAATATTTTTTTTATAAACTTTTAAATACTGTTAAAACTATGCTATTAAAAAAAATACTTTTCAAGTATTCAAATAATTTGAATTAGTACATGGAAGTGAGACGTATACAGGGTAATGTTGCTTGCTATCTATTCCAGTGTACTCTTGCGGCAATGTCGATGGCGCCGGCGCGATACCTGTGGGCAGAAAAACGTATATGAGCTTATTTGTACATGCTATTAACAATTTTCAAGTGAATCGTTCACTTTCTAAATCTCGCAATAGACACACTAAGTGAGTAGAGAGCAGAACAAAGCTATGGGTAACAAAATGGCCAACATCTTTTAGGATCGGAAGGTAATGGGTTAGAGCCCTATTCACAGACTAAATGAAGATAAAATTTATAAAACAAGCCGAAACATATGTTGCATACCTTAGAAAACACCCTAATTGGTTCGTCTCGCATGGATCACGGGATCATTTTCACAGGATCCCTCGACCTGCATTGCGCCACCGCAGTAGGCTTGACGACCAAGGCCCATGATCTGTAACAAAAACGATTGTGGGAAGAGGCGTTTCTCTACGTATACACGATATAAAAGAAAAATCGAGCGCCATAAATAAATCTAAACACTAATTCAGAACATTTTACAATTTTTTTTCAATTTTTAATTCACCATAAAGGCTTTAAGGGGTTATTCTAAAAATTTCTACCTCACCAGAAATATTAATAGGTTCTTGTTAGTATTACGAGATGAATATTCAAAAATAGTTTATTTAAAGCTTGATTTGAAATTCAAAAATTGTACTCAATTGCATTTGAACAGAATAAATTTAGATAATAAAAGTTTATGAAATGAGCAATTTCAATATTTTCTACATTTTATTGAATTAAATCTTCATTCTTAAATATGTGGTATAGCCGTGCTGCGGCTAACTCGGCTCCAGCATGAATGGGCTGGCTCGATCGGTAACATATCATACTCAAGATACAAAGGTGAAGTAACAGCGTCTGTTTTTGCATTTCGTCCAATGAGTGAGAGTGCTGGTGGTCCGGTTCCGGTATTTGACCATGCCCATTAACTATTAATTATCTATTTGCTAGTTGCAAACTTAATATTGAAATGTTAAGTCTGATCAAATGTGATAATAAAAACAAAATAAAATTAATGTTTTTGAAAAAAACAACAAAATTGTAAGTTATTGAAAGATTTTCCCGAAATGAAGTTTCAAATTGATTGTACAGAGTATCATTTAGGTTTGACATCCCCTTTCCTTAGCGCTCTTGCTCTAAACGGCATTTCCAAAACGTTAGGTATTTTTTATAGTTATTTGAAAAACGTATTTCACTATTTCAATTAAAAGTATCTAAAAAAAAATTGAGCTGTCACGGGACGCCTGGCAGATATGAAACATTGCGTTTGTACAAGTAATATGCATTAAAGACAAGGTTACGACAGGAACTAAATATAGCATAATGGAAAAATTAAATATGTCGATTTTTTTACAGAAAATGATGACTATTTATTTAATAAACATTTATTTTCAATAAATACAAAATTTATTTTTTCAAGAAAAACACAGGTTATGTATAGCGTAGTAAACAGCACCATCGAACCGAGTGAGAAGGGAATCGCACAGTCGCTTGCGCATGGTGACGCGTCGCTACACAGTACACATTATTACATTTTGACTATATATACCATTGTATAGCGTAGCGATCCATCGCCACAGCAAGCGTCGTCACGCCAACAATCCGGTTTACCCTGCGCCTATAGATATGTCACATCAAAAAGTGTCAAACATTCTTTGTCAGAAGTCACACGAAAAACATTCCAGTAACACACCACCATATCATATCGTCCTGCTAACTTATAATAGGTCAGCGACTATACTATTAATTCAAATAGGTGAGCCTTCTTCGAACCGTTTAGATGGATAGCAGTCGATAGAATCATCGATATAGTCGGTCTGGCGCGGGCCGCCCGGCGCTAATCGCAGGCCGCGCTGCGCGGGCACGCGCCGCTAAGCCCGGCCTACGCCCTCTCGCGAAACACTCACTACCTTTCACCTATGTTTGAAGTGCACTTCCCGTTCTGTGTTTGAGAGCTTATTTCAGTTGGGAATCATATGAAACTATTTGTTATGTAACAAGAAAAACGGGAACGTTGAAACTCGCGAATTTCGTTAATATGAAACTGGGTAAGGGGCCATCCATAAATTACGTCACATAAATCAAAAGGTTTTTGACCCCCCGTCCTTGTCGTAGGTGGTCACACGTCAATGAAAACAGCAGTTTTTACTTTTTGTTTTGTTCAAAATACTTTAAATATTGGACAAAACAAAGGAGAAAACCCTTTTTCGTATTTCGGATTTGACGTCACAAAGCTTTTGACCTGCTTCTTGTCGCGCATTGTCACATTTCGTTGACTGCCAAAACGTGTGACGTAATTTATGGATGGCCCCTAAGGGCAGTTTAAACTATTTTAATGCATAACAAACTGGTAAAATACCGCACCGCAATGAAACCCCCCACTTCCGTCTATCGTCCCGATCTATCTTCATCAATCCTCCTGTCACATATCCTATTTCTACTCAATGGACCGGCGATGTACTCGAGACTTCTCTGGGGTAGCGACTGTCCATGGAGGTAGTGACCATCTATCCTTTGCTGAGTGGTAAGCTCGAGCTCGTTTGTTCTTCGAAGATGCCATAAAAAAAGCTGACTAACGAATGACGTATATTAAATCCACTGTTGTGTCGTCTATGTCGTTATTAGTGGTGTTTTTTCCTAAAGTACGTTGCTTCCCCCAACTTTTGAATAACTAGTTTATGAAATAAAAAGGAGAATAATTACATTTGATTTTGTAAAGCCCTTTGAACTTCTAAAGATGAAAATGTCATATCTTTATTTCAATATTAAAAGAATATCAATAATTTTTACGTCAGGAGTCACAATTACATAAACTTTGCCAAATTATTAAAACAAACCGAATAGAGCATACAATTTCATCAAAACTAAACAGGTAAATCGTTTGCTAGTGGTAGACCACTAAATGATACTATTAACTGACGTTATTACAGAGTGTTTTAGTCAGCCGTAGTTGTAAAAACTAATACACATAAAAATACTTAAATTTTAATTTCTCCGTCTTATTTTGACAGCTGATGCTCCAGAACTCTTGGTTCCAGAAATCGTAGCTGTAGAACGCCCCGGACGAGCCCCCAGCTGCCAGCTGCCTGTTCAGTTTTCACCGATATGGTGTATTGGCTGCAAATAGATCCCGTAGATCTCAACATATGAAGCTTTTGATCTGTGCACCTGTAACAAGGAGAATAGAAAATTTATCAATTCACGTCCAAATTATTTTAATTCTAATTCAATCAACAGAATGACTTTGCAGGTGAAGCCACACGTCTGATGGCAACGAGAAACTTGTTTGAGTATCAAAGTCAGGATCTTTAACGTATACAGATTACGCCTTACAGCGTGGAATCATTAAACGAATTCCGAATGATAAGCGTGACCGCATAGACTGCAGCAAATGTCTTAATAGTCAAGATATGAAGAATATAATTTGACTTTCATTTGAAAATCTTTTGGCGTACCTCAAATTTCTCACAGATTAATTGAAAATGTGATAGAAATAAATACGAGCGGTCGTGGTAGAGCCATCGAGGGCGTTGCCTTCCAGTCAGGAGCTACTGCTGGGTTCGATCCCTTACTGCTACTGGCGAATTGACAAATGTGTCTTTAACGTTAAGTCCATGCCTTGGAAAGCTAATTAAGCCCATCAGCCCTGAACGTCGTAACCGGATTTGTGGTAATAGATGCCAGCAGCCCTTAACCTGCACTGGGTCATGAAATACTGAACTTCCAGACCCTTTATCCTGTAGCAAAAAAAAATGTGGGAAGATATGCTTTAGCAGTGGGCTAATTAAAAACTTGACTCGACAATTTAAAATGGGACATACAATTATTTTCATTTATTCCATTATTTACTTCTTTTAATTAGAATAAAAATGACTTTTTAAAATACAAATTATTAAAAAAAAATCTTTTTCATAATAAAAAATAATAAGTAGCCAAAGGCAGGTGAAATAAAAGTGTTTGACCGTTAATACGATAGTTAAGGCGTCGGAGAATAGATCAAATACTATAATTTTTAGTGTAGCAATAAAATCCATTAAAAACGCATGAAAACGGGTATAGATACAATACACTTTTAAGGAACTCCGGTACGATTGTAAAGGAAACCCTTTCATAAAAACTATGTATAAGGGCTGTTAGTGGATTTATCTTTTTATGTGTCGTCGCCGCGTGGGGCGGACGCGGGGGTGTAGCGAGTAGCTTTTCGCGGGTGCGATCTCTAACCGCGCAATCGGATATCAAACGACATTCATCCGATAGGAAGGTTTTGTCCGCAGCTGAGCCTTATCAGGCGGCGACGCTTTGATCCCGCCCTTTGTGCTCACCCTTTGTGAGCTAAACATCGGATCAAAATTTAACCTGTCCGTCGACCTGTTTGCCGCCTCGCCCTTCATAAAGCTGATAATTTTGTTGTTTAGGACGCCTCGCAAAAGTGAAACCTAATAATGTTGTCGGTTTCGAATATTAATAAATTAACACCCGTTATTGACAATTATCGAATTATATGTGCTTTTCGAGGTTAAATTAATATATCTCCGCAATTGGTTAATCTATATAACTTACTTGATATTTTACAATTTATTCTAATAAATCGCCGTTTTTAGTAGATTGCTTTAGAAATTAAACTTTTGTATTTATTTGGTTTCAGGGAGGAACTTTGCAGAAATTTTGTCATATTATGTTCTCTGTGGCCGAGGAGGTTCAGAAAATAGCATTGGTTCAAAAGTTTATATATGTATGTATGTATGTATGTATGTATGTATGTATGTATGTATGTATGTATGTGTATATATATATATGGGATATAACGCGACTTGTCATCAGGACAGTGCCCGCAATTCTCAAGGAATTTTAATAAAACTTGGTACACTTATTCTATAGGCAATTACTTTGAACGAGTTTGAATATAAGCTAATTCAGATAATTAGTTTAGAAATGGAGGCCATTTGAAATTTCTGAAATTTAACGAGTAATATACGTTCATTTCGGATGCCATATGGTCTTTTTTGAATGCAAAGCAATACCGCATTTCCTCCTCATGTACTGGCGGTGCACCTAGCCAGCGGCTGTTACGGCCGGTTTGTGTTCGTCACTCAAAAACCTATCTTCTCCAGCGAATATCTATACTATTAATAACGTTCTCTACTAGCTGCCACTTCAACTTGGTAATTTTTTAGCTAGACCAGTTTCCAGAATTCATCTATGGATTTTCTTTTTCCTGATTTTAGTAGAGAAAGAAACTCTACAGTGACGGGAGATAATTCCTTCAATGCGTCCGTTTAATAAATGACATCAATTGAACAACTCGACACGCAATAGTATTATTTAACTATGGAATAGACAGTTACGTTATAATAGTGGATTAAAAATTAAATTGATCGCTACGTGATTACGCTGGTTCAGTGCGTCCGGGACTACTGATAGTCGACTAAGTTCCAAAGCTGCGGTTCGATGGGGGATCACGCCGAAAACTGAGAGCTCATAAATATGAAATGAAACGACAATGAATTCGGAGTGACGCCCGGCGAAGGCCGGCCCTCGGCGCTGACTGCTTTTGTGTTAACATTTATCGCATTTGTGTCACACAAACGTATATTATTTTTTAGCTATCCAAAATGATAAATATATAATTCGTTAGGTCTTCATAATTGTATAACGATGAAAGACACTAGATACATTTCCTCCTTAAGTTCTGTATACATATTATTGATCGATAATAACGATCCTGTTTTAGTAGTGAGTTTATTACATATTATTAATAATTAAAAAAAAAGTATTTAGCATTAAACAAAAGCATTTTTGAATAAATTTAGGCCAATTTTTCGTAAGCCACATAATGTGGCTAAAAGTTATACGAAAGCAATCCCCTTAAAAATAATATGAACACTAACGAGTCTGAATATTCCGGCATACGATATCCTACTTTCTAACCATAATATTAAAATCCAAATTCATTCAAAGATCATTTTATACTGACCATGGATATCAAGACGTGCTGAACAGCTGTATGGTACATGTATAGTTCCACTTCAATCACGATAAATTTATATATCTATTTATTTATCTATCGTGGTTTGACTTAAACATTCAGTTACCTTTGTGACTGTGCATACCGTTAACTTCTTGTTCGAAGTTATGATGCGTTCCGTATTTATAAACTTTTATGTGTCTTATACGAAAATAAAGAATCAAATGTTTTAAATAACATTCGTCCAACAAAAATAATTCTTAAACAGACTCAATTTTAAATACTCCCAAAGTATGGCAAAAAGTGCTCGAGTGCGGCCGCGAGGCGGCGGATTCGGGCCCCCGGCGCACTCGCCGCAGAGCGAACTAGATTTGAAAAAAAAAACACCTTAAAAAAATAATATCAAGCCACGACGCTCTCGTAAATTAACCTTTGGGGAAAAGTTTTTGTGATAACTTTAAAATATATAATAAAAGTGTTTTCACTGGGCTCGTGTGAGTCTAGTCGTAGCTTTATTGAACAGAAAATTATCTTTGTACTTCACATAACATACCTAACAAAAAGGTTTCATGAAGGCTTATATAAAACATATAAACCGTAAATTGTACCATTATTTCCCAGAGGGATAGATAGTACCTACAAATCACAACTTGTTTAACTTGGTATGTATTTTTTGCTTGTTGATCTTCCTTAATAGTTCTACACAAGTATTCGTTTTGTAAAAATTTTGGTCTTTACTATATGCCATTAATTTAGTCTACCCACATTTTCTAAAGCGCCACGTGCCAAATTCCCATCACATATATTAATTCTATAGATTTTTTGGGTCGGTCTATTTTTATTCATTCTTTTGCCGTCGTTGTCTTTAAAAAAAAACGAAATAAACCAACTATTTTACATGTACAATTCACTCATCTTCTATCAAGATATTGCATATACCTAACTATACTTGTATGGAACACCACGTATTTATTTTTGCTTACATTTACTTTTGTAAGTCTAAACACGATCTTGCCTTTTATTTAGCATTTTCGATAAATCGTACGCCAACACTTATGCTTGACTAGCTTTCCGATGAGGCTCCACCCACGTAGACATCGAATAAATATTTCATCTATTATATTGACTGATCACTGTGTCAACCATAATCTCTATGTTGTTCCTTGTTTAGAATTCAGTCCTGGCTCCATTTTGGGTTCAGATTCCTGTCCCGATTTATATTCCTAAAACATACATGATTCACCCGCGACTCCGCCCGCGTACGCATAAACGTATTTTTTCACCCTCGATCACACAATCGAAGCCGCGAGCAAAAGTTAGTATATTTATAAGTTATAGCTTATATGTTATTCTGATGTGTTAACTATATTAATGTAAAATTTTAATTAATTTTATTCAGCCTCTAAAGCGTGATTGAGTAACAAACATACAAAGTTTCACATTTACAATTATTAGTTGCATTGTCAATTCATGGAAGCTTTTAAAGAGTAAATTACATATTCTTAATCCACATACATTTATTCTTTTTTTCCAAATCATTCACCTATAAAAATTCAACCAACAATGTTGAAACTGTACATCTATCTCTCTTTGAAACCTTTGTGTATGTGAAACTAGTCAGCGTGTAACCCAAAAAAGTGTATCTTTTGTTCTAAAACATGCACCTTTTTGTAGTGCAGTTTTCAATATACTTTTTATTGAGTTTATTAAATTTTTAGGTTGTAAGAGTCATTTGAATTGATCGAATAGGTAATGAATTTTTCAGAAAACCTACTTAGTGCGTATTTCATCTCTTTAAATTTAAATGTCCGTTTTGTATACCTCAAGCACTACATACACAATATTTGCATACATTATACATACGTTCTTAATTTATTCATACGATTTTCCAAAAATGCTCCTAAAGAACGTACGTTGCGATAATTTCAACAATCCTGCTGTAACCTCTTTTTTGACACATGGCATAATGTATTTGCACCAGCCATTAGCCAATACATGGTTTTGCAATCGCTCGTTGAAGAATTGATAGATTTGCTAACGCTTCATCACGATATCTCTAACGACACCGTCAATATCCTATTCTGATTTAATACCCAGTAGGTTCTTGCTTTTATATTTTTAATTATTTAGCAATTTTTACTACTCTAACATAATTTTCATTGTCATTCAAACATTGAATTGCAGTGGAATTTTTATTAACTTGTTACTTATACGGTAATACTTTCTAAATGCTTCTACTAATATTCTTTTGCTTGCTTATCATCGTTCATCAGACATTCGGAATCTCGAATTATTTTGGTGCGCTAAGTTTTGTCATTGTATTATTCCGAGTTTTTTTCACATTGATCTAAAATAATTCTTGATTTACCTGAAAATCATTCAGAAATCGTTTGACATATTTTTTGATATCCCTGCGTTCCTTATAGAAGCTTTTGCCGATTTGAAGACTTCTGTAGCTTACTTTTATTATAATATTTTATTCACTATGAGATTTGTTTTTGTTAACATTAAGTCCGCCCATAGTTTTTTTCTTCTTACCCACTACTTTTGTCATTATACCTACCATTATATTTCTCATTAATATCCGCTTCGTTATTCAAACCACATACCTATTATACTCGCTTTGTGTAATAATCTACAGTTAAAATTTTTTTCAATTCATTAAACCTTTTATAAGTTGTCTCATTTAATGTTCACTTCGTTTATTAAATAAATGTACAAAAACAAAATCTTAATATTCAAAGTATAGCCCATCGCGTTTTGTAATTTTAACCCAACGTTCAGCTGGTTCTCTGAGACCTTGATAAAACCATTCCTTGGGCTTACATACAAAGAATTCCCATTCTGCATTTTTCAACATCTCCTTTGGATTCGATTTTTTATCCACGAAAGAATTTCGCCTCTGTTGGAATGACTTTTGGATTTGAATGGTCTGACGATGCAAAGTCCGGACTAAATGCTAAATGTGGTAGGAGTTCGTAACTTTCATAACATGTGGTCTAGCATTATCATATTGTAAGAGCACCTGTTTATGATTTAATAAATCTGAATATTTCTGCGACAAATTCATACGAATTCGTGTTCATTACATATTTTGGCAGCGATAGTTCGACCATCTAAAATTACTTCAAAGTACTATAAACCTTCATAAATCTACCAGATACAACAAGACTTTCGACTCGAATCGACCTCTATTTACGAAGGATTCAGATAATTGTCCTTTTTGTCTAACCACTGATTTTTCGACATTTGTATTGTTTAGATAAATCCATTTTTCATCGCAAGTAACAATGCGTTTAATAAAACAATCATATTTTGGCGGGGCATGCAGCTGTTTGTACACTTCTAGTCTATGTTTCTCTTGAATGTTGTTTAATTTGTGGGGCAGTATTCGACATTTTTTATAGATCTTACCCAATGATTTTACGTGGCTGTGAATAGTGTCTTTATAAGATCAAAGGGAGTTCGACAATCAGCGAGGGTTGGTACTACGTTGGTTTTCTACCGCCGCTTCCTTTGCAGCTTCAATATCCCATACAAATAGCCGATCTGAGCGCAAATGATCTACCAGCATCAGATCTCGATTATTAAAACGATTAAACCTACGCTGCGCTGTTCGCTCATTGACTATCTCTTCCTTCAATTTCATATATATTCCTTGATACCGCAGCTGTTTTGTTCTTTTATTCCCAATTTAACAATACACGAATATCATATTTATCGCACTCCATACGTCTTATTATCAAAATGTTTTGCTCCGTCAATTAAGACAGGCAGTGTACTCTTCGTAGAACTAGAGACTTGTAACAAATTATGACATATATGAAAAGAAGCGTATTAATATCAGTTACGAAAACCGATACCACTTCTGAAGTACCATCAGTAATTTGATTTATAGCTACTGAAGTAAATTAATAGTGTATCAAGAATCTGGTATTAAGTTCTGTATATATAACAGCACTGATCTATCTGGTCTACGTTCATATTTAATTTTAAGTGGTCAAGAATTCACACTATAACCTCTTTTATTAAGTATTAGTAGGTAGGGTTTCTATTTCAGAAGAAACTAAATGTATTTAGTTTAAAGGACTTATTAGGAGGAAAACTATTTTATATTAATATTTATTATACTCGATTAAAAAGTATTTTTTTCACCGACTCGAAAAACAAATGAGGAAGATCTTAATCCGAATGTATCTTTTTTAGTTGTATATAGTAGATTTAGTTGTCGTTACTTCAGAACTCTGGCATTTATGAACCAATTTACACATATTTTTTGGTTCAAATTTTGTACTTCCAGGTTGGTCCCATTTTTCCAAAAACTGAGATCATATGATTGTATTACTGAGGGATCAACGGAACTCTTCAAATATGATAAGCAGACATACAGGAATTTGAATGTTTTCTTTAGAATTAGGTCTCGGAAAGCATCATTTTGTGGAGATTTCGTTAAAGTTGTAAAACAACTTGTAACCGCCAAAATGCACGTCATCAAGTCGAACTGATGATGTTATAACAATAAGCTGTGATAATCGTATCTCTGAAGAATTGACAAAACTCTTCAAAAATTATACATAAATCGGTCTGATATTTTCTTAGTTACATAATGTTACAGCTTAATTTACCGATCGTTTACTCACGTTCTACAAATTTCCGATGAATGGAAAGAGCTTGGAAACTGGCCGCCCCAATGCATAGCTTAGCGAAGTGGGACCGAGGGTGGTGTTACTCATAAATGTTTGTACTGTAAAGAAAGAGATAGAGAACCTGGAATGTTTAATAGCGCATTTAGAAAATACGGGAATGAAACTTTTTCCAATTTTATTGTAGAAAAGTAAAGGAGACACATGACGAATCACAGTAGCAATTGGTTTAATACACGAGCAAAAGCTAGACGAATAGTAAAAGTTCACTACTCAATTAATAAAAATTGTTGAGTAAAATTAGATTTACAAAGAATTTCTTTCAAAAATTTGTTAAGATAATAAGTTATCTTTGACGTCGGTTTTAACTAATCCAAGGTAAACAAAAAAAAACCTAAGAAAAGGAATACATAATGTAATGTATTCATCCTAAGGATGTCGTTATATAACAGCTGAAACACGACCGCTCGCTGGTGTGTCCTGATCAACACTGATTTCAAAAACAACTATTTTATTATTCTATTCTGTTTTTGAGGGTGGGTTTTATTATTGTCTTCGTTGAATTTATTTCACTGTAGGACCATTTCTTCGAAGGAGATCCTATATTGTTCACTCAATTAAACGCGACTTTATGTTTGAATAAAATCTACGAAATGGCGATACAGAAGCGCGCGGCGCAGGTGGTGCGCGCCCGCCCGACAGCTAATTAAAATGATAATGAGCGCCGCCTTCGGGCCGCGCGCCGCAGTCGCGCGCGCGCGCATGCCGTTTTATATCCTTGATGTCTCCAGACTTAGATGCATTGACCACAATACGCTTTGTAAGTACAGTGATCCACGAGCACCTTGAAACATCAAAAAGCTGTAGCGTAATGGAGTTAATTATTTAGTGCGAATTGATTACTGTTGCCGGTTCCAGGAAAGTGATATGATATACTTTTATGGTTCTACAAAAACAAATGAAGGTTTTGATGTCTTATTTGTTTGATGCAATATTTAGAAATTCATCTTAGAAATATACATGAAAAGTTTTACTACAAAAGTACGATAAGATTTTAAAATGATATTATTTAGCTAATATAAAATTATGAAAGTTTATCAGCCATTTTTTACACATACGCAATCACAAATGCAAAACCAAACCTGACTGAGCATACGATGTATCTCCGTCCATGTGTACATTCATCACAAACCTAAACAATCAAAATTTTCACATATTGTATAATATAGTGGTATACAACCATGAAGATAGAAAAGTATTAAAAAACTAAACCTTGTTTTATTTATGTCATATATTTTTGATGCAACACTTGTAACGTTTTGAATATGAAACTCACAGAGTCGCGGATAATCAAATGAAAATAAATATCAAATATATCTTAATTTTTTTTTAAATTTGCAATGTATTTTAACGGGAAACATTAGTATCTGAGTAAATAAATCATAGACGAAAAAAAAATCATATTCGTTTATCAAACAGCAGATATATATTTCCACAAAAAAAAAACACGTAATATATTGAATATCAAAGAGCCCGCTTTGAACTCGCCTAGTCAGCAACTTTAAACGAATTCCTTAATTAGTATAGTATTGACTCACGCGCCGTCCCCGGGGCCCGTCGACAACAAATTAAACCCACAGGCGGCGGGCTAACGGCGACGCGGGCCCGTGGGCGCCCGAATCATATCTATTCGATTAAATTTAAAGGGGTACAGTAATTCCGACGCATCGAAACATGACATATTACACGTTTGACGATCTACGTGCGCGCGTAGTTTGCGATAGGAAGTTTTTCACGTGCGACGGTTTACGCGCTGTGTGACGATACCGGTCTCGTGGGCGAGACATCTTCGTGGTTTAGATGAAAGCCTTTTAAGTTCGCACTGCTAATAGTAAAAGATCGGGATTTCGTATGGCGATTTCGCCGATGTCCGTTTCGTGATCGAAATAAAATTTCTAAAAGGATGCGGTCGCGCGTAGTAAGTCCGTAGTTGACGTGGGCGTTGAGCGAGAAATAAACTTGAAATAATCTTCGGAAAAATCGTTAGATAACTTATGGTCTCGTTAATATCATTATGATTTATTTGAGAATTAATATTTTTGAGTGGGATTATTAGAAAAATATGAGGTTAAATATTTTTACTTCAATCGTAAACAAGATATTTAAACAAAACAAATTAGTAAACTAATGATAACGTCATCCGTAAATGCCGAACGGCATTACATTACCTTAACCGATTCGACGGGATCAGTGACGCCACCATTCTCACCACAGAAAAAATGCATACGATTATAATCAATTTTAACAAACATAATATTTACGAGTAAAGCAGGAGGATTAGACTACTTCTATAGGATGTTCAATACGAAACTGCACAAAATGATTCTAACCTAATAAAAAAAACGACATGATACGTGAAGTTTTTCGGCCGTTATTGTGACAGAAAGGATCCAAAAATACAGATATTTCAATGTCCACTGATTTATTTTTTCAATCAGTATTTTTTAATATAATTCAGAAACATTAAATGTATTAAAATTGTAATAGCATTTTTCTTATAACATGTCCATGCATATTTCTATAATATAAACATAACAGAAGCAATTCAAGTCCGAAAAATTGCTCGAGCTTTGGCAATTTGAGAGAAGAGCGCGACTTAAACGCTCCACGATGAGGCATGGAATATTTAATAACAAAATTAGCGACGTATTTTATTTTCATGATTATATAAAATATTCTTTTTTTCACTAGTGAAAACATTAGTGAAAGATCGCAATGTATTTCGTGATCCCCGGTCCTTAAAAAAAACAAATAAGTGCGAGTCGAACTCGCGTGATGAGGGTTCTGTACGGTGAATATGTTATCTACTATGCTTTTTTAAATCTGATCCAAATTTGTTCGTGACAACTAAAGCAACTGCAACCGAAAATTTGTATTCACAATATTGAAAGATTGACAATGTTATTTTAAGAATATAGAATTCTTATGTATGTCCCTATTATTCGTAAATAAAAAAATATTACCTGTATTTTTTTTAATTCTAGTTTCAGTGGTTCCAGAGATAAGAAGAGGAATGCTAAATTCCTATCCATTTTCTTCAAATTAAAACTATTTATTTAGTGACATATAAATAAAAATATTTTGAGTCTGTCACACAAGCCCTTTAATTCTGCGTCACACGGTGTAGTTTAAAAACTTTTTTTTTTATATTTTTAATTTCCCTCCAAAAGTGACTCAGAATTTATTTATTTACGTCGTACCTCCGTGTTTAGGTCATAGAAATTCATGTATGATTATTTTTGAATTAATGGGTCCTATAGATTTAGAATGAATTGTCTGTGACAGACAGACCGACAAATATAAAGGTGTAAGTGTTCCGTTTTTAGGGTTCCGTATATCAAAAAGAAAATAGGAATGCTTATAGTATCACTTCGTTTTCCGTTTGTCTATCAAGACGACAAAGGGGCTTGACCCCAGGAATCCCTAGTTATGAAGTTGAAATGAATACTATATACTCTGATCTGCAATCCCTTCGAGTTGTGAAAAAATCAAACTTCTAAGTCAACTCAGCATATTTTGATGCTAACAAGAAAATAAAATTCTACAGGGTACTTCCCATTTATCTATAATCATGAAATTCGGTAAGAAAAAAGGTCTCATAGAACAAGTAAAGGTGAAAATTTGAAAAATGTTATTTTGTACTTATATCATATGAAAACAAAAGTTGTGATTACAAATTTAAACTTGCGATTGGAGTATGCGCGGTCATTAAGACCAATACATGGGATAACATTTTTTTAATTTCCCACTATGAAAATTAAAAAAAATTCGAGTGTCTTCCATATAATTAAAAAAAAAACTGAAGTTTCGGAATTCCTGCCATCAGTATCACCTAGTATGGGTAATCAGACAAAAGCTACTTTTGCATGGATGACATATCTACATAGATAATTAATTTCGTACGAAGTCTTCAGGGCCATCTAGTACGAAATCCTTTATTCGTATTCACGGAACCCTAAAAAAACGTTAAAATATAAATATCAAATTACACGACATTATAATATATAGAACATATTAATATAGAGAACGGACGAAGCAATTAGCGGTAGATGACCGAGCCGCGGCCGCGATGAGCCGACGACGCCGGCGGCGGGCGGCTAATCCGGGGCGCGGGCGGAGGCGCGCCTGTTGACACGGCCGACGCCGCGCCGCCCGATAACTAACTTCAAACATAATTATCTCCCTCGATTTAGCCCGGTCCCTTCGAGGGATTCCCCCGATATCGCGCCGGCAAATTTCTTGTGCCAACACGCTCATCGATATCTCGATATTATTGCACCCCCGCGTTTGATCGAATCATTATGAGCCGATTCATCCGATCGGCGTTCATTAAGCGACGCCTCGGAGGCCGGCAGCGTTGTCTCCGCGGATACAACTCTGAGGACTTATCTCTCGAAAAATAATCTCGGTAAATAAGCATTGGGGGAACCCCCCTCTACGAACCTTGTCACGTTATTGCATTTGTGCCCGCTCTTATTATTTATAAAGTACCCATTACGTTCCGAACCTTGTTAGCTATCAACTTTTTAAGATAGGAGAGATATTAAAATGATGTATTAATACCTAATTAATACAATATCGAAAGAAATGAATTCATATATGAATTTGCTTGTTGACCATAGTCGTAGATAAAAATGCGCGTATTCCGTACGCTCTATGAACGCAGTCGCGTAGACTTAAATCGTTGACAGTATTCAGTAGCAATGTGTTAATATAAAATTTTGGAATAGTAGTTGTTTTGAAAGAAATCAACCATTTATGAACAATCATATTTTTGTGTTTATTAATGAGGATTACAAAACTCTTAATTTTAATGTATTTTAAATGATCACATTGATTTATTCAAATATTTAGAACATTTGAAATAATCTGAATCGGTACTGACTTTTCCAATATTTAGCTATATAACAAAAACGTGTAAATACAATATCGACTCCGACAATACCATCTAAATGAAGATAAACGATTGAATAATTTTATGAAAGAGTGAGTAAAGAAACGAATGATGGCAAACATAAAAATACGGCATATTGCGGCCGTTCACGTCTACTCGCAGGCGCTGGTTGCGCGGGCGGCGGCGCCGACACCCGCAAATGACTTTTAAAGCGAGCATCCCCTTGCAACGCACGTAATGCATTCCATATTCATTATACGTCGTCCTCCCGTTCGATGCATTCACATCGAGACGGTGATGATTTGATACGACGGCCGGTATAAAGAGCTTCTACTTATCCGTCTATATAAACAATATTATAAAACTAAAGTTGGAAACGATTTAGAAAACAACGTAGGTTAATTATTCTCTGATTAATTTTAATTCTAAGTTGTTCTCTGAATCCAAAGACATCAAGGAGAATAATTGACTTAAAACCTAGTTTATGTTTTGTTGTGCTACGGTGAAGTAGGTTAGAGATTTTTTATATGGTGGTGTGGACAGCAATCATTAGTTAATATTTAGACACTAGTCTGTGACTAATTATTTTGTGACGTGCCTCTCTCTCTCTCGGAACATTCTTTGAAAAACACTGGACAAGTACGAATAGGACTCGCTCCCAGAGAACTCCGTACAAACTCAATAATGCGTTTAGAACCATGCATTCATCCATCAGAAGAGTCGACGAATTTTTGCCTGTTTTGATGCAGCAGCAAGTTAGAAAATATTCTCTCATACATCAGTTTACATCATGATCCATATTCTAATTGCAAGCGCCAAATTGTAATCAGGATTTTTTAATATTGTAACAATAAATTAATATTTTCAAATTTTCCTTTACTTGTGCTGTGACACCTGGCTTCTTGTCAAATTTAATATTTCTAGATCAACGGGAAGTATCCCATACGTTTTAATTTATTTGCGACTGTCAAAACAAGCGACTAAAAAGGCTATAATTTTGGATAACCATTAATTAGAAACTTGAGTTTTTAACAACTTGAAGAGGTTGTATACCTAAGTATTTGCAATTAATTTCGACTTGATATTTCCATACTTTTCTGAGAAAAAGGGTCTTAACAGACAAACAGACGCAGGGTGACCATGAAGTGATTCTACTAGGGTTTCTCATGAAGAACGAATCTCTAAAAAAGATTATTAAAAAACTTCACTAAGTAACTACATGTACAAAAGGCACATTGCCATTTAGCTGTATTCCCAACTTTGTACACGTGAAATTTATTTTTAAAATTGAACTATTTTGTCGGGTGCTTCTGTGTTGTCTCAAGTTCTGCTCAAGTAACTCGTGAGAATCGCATAAAAATTCGTTTATAATTTTAGAGATTATCATATTCAAACAGGCAAACGAAAAGAGAAACATTTTTATAATACTCTATTGTAATTTATTCTACTTCTTATATTGCCCAATATCGGATTTTAGTAAATATTTTCAATGTACAGACATAACAGTTTTACGGTTTCATTATATCTATACAATAAATACATATTTTCGTAAGCAAAATCATAAACCTGGTAGTAATCGGTGATACGTTTGCGTATATGTTCAGAAGAAATAGGTTGTTTACTATCTGTAAATATAAAAAAATACAATAAACTTAAAGCCTCTTCCACCATCTCTTCTTAAGCAAACATGTAATAAAAAGTCACTTTTAAAATAAAATATGCATTCCATGTTTTCCTATTAACGGATTTTAACCCTAATAACCGGTAAAAGGAAGGTATGCAATGGAAATTTTGCGTTAATAGGAAGACATGGAATGCAAGTTTTATTTTAAAAGTGACTTTTTTTAAATGTCCATTTAAAAGGAAAAGGCAGAGAAGACTCCTGAACTAATGGTATTTATAAATTATTTAGATTATTCAATAAAAAAATTGCATTTATTATCTTATAAATGCCATTGGATTTTCATATAATGAAAACTATGAAACTTGACATGGAATACGAAAATCCCTTGCAGAGAGATAAGGGCCGGATACAATATCCCGCAGCAGACAAGCGTGAAGACCGCAGATGGCGCTGGAAGCGCGCGGCCGACGCGGGGGCCGCGCGCGGCGTCTCCGCCCAAATTAAACAAACGAAATAGCTAATTTTGTAATCCATCAGTAAACGTCACTCCGGCGAGATCGGGCGGCAAATTTTAATTCTAGCGAGAGCGCTAAGGGCGCGCTTTATTGCGGACGAACTTAATGTTTCGCGTGACTCGAATGCCGAGATATCATTTTAATTTCGGAGCGCCGGCGCCGCGCCCGCCCGCCCCGACTTTACATATTTTTGAGGGAACATAAATCTCCTTTGATGGAAAAAGAACTGCGCCGTAAACAGAGGTGGGCTAATCGAATTTGGCTCGCGTACTCCGCCTTGACAAATTAAGAAGGCACGTTGTTTGGGGTGGACGCGCCCACGCGCGCGCGCGCCCGGAAATGCCCTTTCCAATATGAATTATGATTTCACTCCGAATGTAGGAGATACAAAAGAGGGCGGTCGTGCTGCGAATAATATATACCGATTTCTTCGTAATGTTTTTGATTTAGGATTGATTTGAAAGTCACGTGAGAATCAAATGTAAAAATATTCGAAAAGATGGTAGAAGGTCTCGCGGGGGTGGTATCAGTTCTACGACTTTGAAATACAGTTTTTAAATATTTTAATTATTTAATTTCACGTTTCGACAAAATATAACACGGACCGGTTAATTATTATTTTTAATTTACAATAAAATAAATGAGACAAAAGAGGAAATGCAAATTAAATTTTTGATTTCGTTATTTAATTTGGAAAAGTAAAACCACATTTTTTTTAAATTGCATCGACTTGGATGCTAATTAGAGCTTCCTTATTCGCACTTTTTATATCATGTATTATGTATGTATTAAAGTTTTACATTGTTGTTCATATCAACAACAATCACGAAGTACTTATAACGTCACTTTACAACGAAATACAATCAAGAAATTACTATTTAATAAATACTAGCATTTTTTAAAATATTCAGAATTAAACTTCATTGAGAACATTTTAATTCGATCGGTACCTTAGTAATGATGAAATTTTAAAATTATGCTCTTTTTTGAAAGTAAGGGGGGCGAGGCCTTTATTATTAACTCTTTTGATTATTAGAATAAAAGTTCATCATTGTATTTAGATATTTATTTGAAGTCATGTTTGTAGTCTTTTAAAACACGTTATTTCAATTTTCCCATTACACTCCTCCAAAATTATTAAAATATGAATTGACTTGAAATCGACCGACGTCACAAGGCGACCTGTTTTTATATTTACGTAGAATTCGATTTTCTATTCCAAATAATCGAGGAAAGTCGATCGTAACAGACGAATTATCACTACCAAATATATTTAATCTTCTGTGGACCTCATCAATGTTAATATTTGGTATTCTTATTTACTTATCAAATTGGATTCGCTTCAATTTTTATTAATTTACGTCAAAAAGGATTCCATAAATTTTAGAACAGTATTTGACCACATGAAATATAAAATACTAGTTTTCTTCTGCATCTTCGCCCGCACTGTCATAGAGTGAACTGATATATCTTTCAAATCGACTGTTGTCCACCATGATCTTGATCCCGATCCTGCTTTCGTCTTAATCCTTAAGAGTGCAACAATTCTCATCGTTGCACTCTTAAGTGCAACTCATCATACTCTCTTGAGTATCATGTGATTTAAAACTATAGAGACACGAAAGTCTAAATATAATTTACTGTTTTCAGGTACAGTTTCCATTTTAAAATAGTTTTGCTTATTACTCCTCTTCTAGGCGCTGTGTAAGATGAAATATGCCAATTTTTATATTTAAGTTAGACCTCCACACATCTGTGTAAACTGCATTCAGTTTTGTATAATTATCTTTGCGTGATGCACTAATAAACAAAAATACGGACAAATATCTACAAATTGGTTTTTTGGCTTCTATTGGACTTAGAAAACCACCCTTTTATTTTTTTTATAAATGTTTCTAAAGTACAGACATCGATCAGTTACAGTTTTCTCATACGTATAGGTTTTTTAAAATATTCATTAACATAATTAATAAATACGTAGACATACATATAAATTATAAATAGACCCGTTGGATACCTAAAAGTATTTTTAATTGATAATGCATAGAAATTAGGAATTGAAAAAAAATTAAAACAATGAAAGTACTCATATCCGATAGTGTTTGTTTTTTATAAATCCGATTACATAAAAAATGTGTGAGTAGAATAATTGTAAGGTATATTTTGTTTTATAATATTTTTATTAAATTTATAAGTTATTTTACATTTTATGAGGATATAAATAGTAAGAAATAAGAATTAAATTTATTGATTAGAAAATATTCGAATGCAATATAATATATCTGCCGATATACCTACTATAATATACTCACTATACAATGTCTTCTCTCCTAAGGCTTGTAGTAATTCACGCATGTACTAATACACGTAAAATGTTCGGATGAGAGCAAGTATTGTGTGCAATACAAATACACACCGACAATCTCTCGCTCTCTAGCGCACTCTGCTCTGTCGCTTTAGATCGGCAATGTACAGGAGCGCACAAAAGTACAATGCTTAATAGAAGAGAATGGGGAGGCTACGAATATATTCTATTTCATTCTTTCGCTGCCTTAATCCTATATATTTATGTATTTATCTCTGTCGTGACACATTATCGTTTAATCGAGTTTCAAATCACAACGATTCTACAGAAGTTTCATTTCAATAAATGAATGAATATAGTCAGTCGAGCCAAAAAGCGATTACATCTATAACTCGTAATTACATACTAAATGACTATAATGAAATACATGAGGAAAGAAATGATATAAAGGTTAAATAACAATAATTTGTCTTTGTATACTTTTTGTACCAAATAAGTATATTCTATTATTAGTGCAAATGACTGAATTGGAATAAGCTTTATATTTTTTTGCAACCAACTCTAATACACATTCGCGTTAAAAGCGTGCAATATTCCAATCGTTCGTTAGTGCTAATGTGTTGAAATTAATATCAAATTTGCTTAGTTTCAAGTTCTCATGAGCGCGGTTCTAGTAGTTGGATAGTGAAGAAACAACTGCAAAATTTTATGAGCCAACATACGCAGAAAACGGTTAAAAAAAGAACTTAACTCGGTATTCATATCCGTAGTTTTATTTTGTCGTCATCTTGTCATCGAAACCTTCACCGAGTACCCGCTTAATACAGATATTTTATAATTGTGTCGGAATTCACCTGTTATTCAAATAATTTCCCTATGTTATAGACGTCTTTGATTTGTAATTACTCTTAAACGCAATTTTTTCGAATGTGTAAAAGTTGTTTAACAATGCATAGAATAAACGTCGAACGGACAAATGGAAGGCCGCACATTGAGCGCTACCTGATTTCGCCGCCGCAACCTCCACGTACACCACACCGTATTATGTCGATCGGACACGAGCAGACGGCCGGTGTATTTTCTCAGCGGTTAGATCGCGACCACCTACGGGCCGCGACGGCGTGCTAAGTGGATTGAAGAGGGACCTCATCTGTTCCGCGACAGCGGCGGGGGGCGGGGCGCGCGGTGCGGGCGGAAAGCGGGGGAGTCTCGGTGTCACCCTCTCGCCGACGAATTGCGTTAAATAAAGTCAAATTGAGCAATAAAGGCTCTCTCCCCGCAGTAACACGACAGAGCGCCGCCGACGGCGGTGAAACTAAAACTTGTTAATTTAAACTATGAGGAAGTAATCTATCGGACTTGTCGTTGACTATAGAAGTATTTTGATAGACTATCGTTTGATAAATAGCCGTTGTAATTGTCGGACGGATTGATTTGTACGCGCGCGCACGGTCCTCTTGCGTGCGAATAACTTACTCGGAACTTGAAACGAAAAGATGTATAAAATAAGCCTGAAATCAACCTAAGTGGGTGTTTGATGAGCCTCAACAAACTGACTGACTAGGGTCGGACGGACAGGGAAATCGAACGTTCACGTACCTATTCAATAATAATAAATGTAACATCAAATAAAAGCCGTATTAAAAAAAAATTAAACGATGTTTCAAGAATTAGCGATTATATCAAGAACGTATTTAATACGTTTGAAGTGCCCGTTCAGGCTGTCAAGTATGAATTTCATAATTTTGTAGTAAGTCAAATTTAAAGCAGGCACTGCCACTTCGGCGTTAAGCTTTCAAATTGCAAAATAACTTCAACAGCTTAAACACTCGAACAAAGCCTCTTAAATTTCATATTTAGATTCATAATTCCACTTCATTAATTAATTATAGAATTTGCTCCGAAATGAAATAGCTGAGTATCATCCGCAGACGTTACTGTATATATATAAGAAGGTGTTTCACTGAGTCAAGAAATCATCGCTTTAATTATCGCAACAGGAAAATTTTTCCTTCAGGAAGAAAGGGTTGCCAAAAACTTTACTTTTTAAAATGATACCCTACTGAGCTCATTATTCAATGGAACGTTTTTTGAGTATTGTACGTTAACAATTTTATTATAGTTAACCATTTATTGTACTAAGTACGTAATTTAGAAATGTATATTTTAACTGCATTATTTGCTGTTCACAACGCACATGCAATAATACCTAGTGCCGTAATTCGATATTTCACCCTCGCCTAATTTGAATAACTCGTGGTGTGTCGTGGACACAATTAGATTAAATTGGACGTGCTATTTGGTTATAAAGCGTGTGCATTTTTAAACATAAATATAAAAGACTTAAAAATAACATATTCTTTGCAAGCCGAGGTAAAAGGTGCAATTTAATGAAAAAATAAATTATGAGGTTTATTACGGTGCACAAAGATGTCTTGAATAGGGAGAAAAATCTTAACGCCGCATTTATTTCGATTTTTTTTTTGGTGGCAAACCATTAAGCAGCCCTAAACTGATATATCATTAACGTGTATTTGATTTCTTTTGTAATACATCAACAGTAAATAAATTGACAGCCCTGCAGTTTAAAAGCAACCCTTTATCCGGCGCACGAACTGCGCGGCTATATTCGTTCCGCACTTCTCGCTCGGGCTCCCCGCAGAGAATCAGGCGAAGCTGCTGGGTTTAAAATTCAATTTGTATCAATTTGCGTGTAATCAGAGGCGTAGGTTTAACACAAAAATACGTCTTAGCGCCGCCATGTACTAAAGCTGTACAGATGCAAACGAGTTCCAGCATTTAGCATTATTAAAACGGCCTCGCCGGCCCCCGCCGTCGTAGTTTACTTTCGTCCCGAATAAAAGACTTTTTGTGGTCTCGATTTTCCCCTTTTACAATAGGCTTCGCTCACGTGAACTCGGGCTGCTTCAAATGTTGTTAAAAGAATAATTTTGCTTTTTTTTGGGAATGACGGTTATATACCGCAGAATTTAATGGAATAAAAAGGACTTGTGAAAATTGTTTCATTGAAAAATTTTGAGATATTAAGTTTGTATTTCTTATTAAATAAAAATTAAGCTTCATATATCATTCTTATAAATTTGCATAAATGATACATGTTAATAAAAGTAAGAGTTGATTATGCAACACGTGTGATTACAAAAACATTCAAGACGAAATCATATTGACTTTATAGATGAAACATAACAATAAATATATATTATTTAACTATGAATACAATATTCAATAAACAATTTTAAATAAAGAAATAAACAATTTTTATTTACTTAAAATCTATTCTCGGTTTTAATTCCGTTTCCACTTTTTGTTCCAATCCGGTCACGATCGTCCTCAATTCCAATGCCAGTCCCGTTTTCGATTCCCCTTCAGACTTCGATTCGCATCCCAGTTTTGCTTTTGATCTTCATTTTGATCTCGCTCTCAATGGAAAAATATAGTATATTTTTACCAAAGACATTCCCGGGCGCGCATGAATCATGTGTGAACACATAAAGACGAACAAACATCCTGTTTTATATATCTCGATATAACGTGTTTACGCAACGCTCATTAAAATTTAATATTAATTTATTTAACATAGCGCCAATGATTTTAATTTATGTTTAAATTTGTTGTATTGGACCCTTTCGAAGGCCTTGGATTTTTAGCCACCCTCGTTGGACCTATGCGGGGGGGGGGGGGGCACGTCGACCGACGGGGAACACGGTTCGATATAGTTGATCTCATCGATCAATTCGCCAGCGCGAGAAGCCCAGGGCTTCTGATCCGCGATGCCCTTGACCACTGATCAGCTACCTGTATCGCCTCTTCTTATTCCGTTGCCCTTCTTTTTCTCTTGTCGTTTTCTTTGCTTCTCCTTTTGTTCGTTGTGGGATTTTAAATTGGTGTAACTGCTATAAGTTCGCATTTCGTCTTTTTAATGTTGTGCTCGCATTTTTTTCATTCGATTTGAATTGAATAAAATTTTCTTTGGCTTTTAGTGTTACTGTTCTTTAAATTCGATATGTATTCATTGTTTCGAATAAAATAGAAACACAAATATGTACGTACCGTTAAAAATCCCTTTTTGTTCCTTTTTATCTATTTGAGAGAACTTCTGGTGCCACAGTAACAATAAATCTAAATATACGTTAATTTTTTCATATATTTTAATACAGTTAAACTCATTCATTAAACTTATAAAATTATTCCGTTGACCTACAAACATGAAATTTGACAAAAAGCGATTTTTGTATTTTTTTGTTGAAATTTACAGTTGGAATATCAATTGTGATCTAGACAGCTAAATAGAAGAACATACAAGAACACAACACAACAACAAAGAACAGAAGAACAAGAACAACAAACGTTCCAATATAAAAATTTAAGATTTTTAAATAAGCGGAAATAACAAAAAATATTTCAAACATTAAAAAGGCAATATTTCGTATAAGAATATTAAATACATTTTTGTATGAAACAATGTTTTATTAATAATCATAAAAAAATATGTTTAATATTATTGTACGAAACCCTTAGAATATAAATAATATCAGTCTTGTGTAGACGTTCTTCTTGTCTATTTTTTTCTTAAGTTTTCTTTAAAGAGGTAAGCCACTGACAAATCGTGCACATTTTAAAACCGCCGAGAATATTAAGCGTTAGTTCTCCATTTTCAATAAAAAATTCTATGAGTCAAAAGAAAGCGGTCAAAGCGTCCGAGGGCGGACGGCTTGCGAGAACAATTTTCATTCGTAAATGAAACGCCAAGCAACTCTATGACGGGAGCTGACTTCAAAAATAAACGCGCACCCCGACAGTTCAAGTTATATCCAGAATCTCGTCGCAGAATCCGCATTTGCGTACCTCGCCGCGGCTAAACATTCAACACATTCAAATAACTCGCCGCTCAGTCGCGCTCGCCTTTTTAAACCGTTTTTAATATTCCGCGCGCCCGGCGACTCGGTCCCGCTTTAAAGCGGACAAATTGAGCCTCTTTTTCTGTTTGCCCTAGCCGAGAGAGTCGCGGGGCAATCTCGACGCGCGCTCGGCGCCGCCCGCGCCGACGCTCGGTGCCGCTCGTTCTCGCGTTGCTCATTTCGCGGGCGGCGAAAGAAAACAGCTCACGGCCAGGCGCGCGTTCGCCGCGCGTGTACATTTTGTAACCTTGGCGATGGCCACCCGCCTTGTCCGTCCGCGGCCTCGCGCGACGTGTTCCGTGAACGAGATTGCATTTTGTGATGATGAGTTTTTTTTAGGCAGTTAGTACTTTTTTAGATGAACCTGTTGTTTTTGTAAATAGCGCTTTATCTGCCGTGTGGTTTTGGTCGAAAAACTCGATTGGCTTGAAATTTTAATATAATTTAATATATACGTATTTCTATTACACTTATTAGCATTTGTCTCCGATTTCGTCCAAGTTTTGATGCTGTTGAGTCGAACCACTATAACGAATTTAAAAACTCTCGCTCATAGAAAGCTATTCTAACCGCAAGTAATATAACTTATATTTTATGTTGTCACTAGCGTTTTTACCGGTTTCTTAGAAATCGGTGACACATGTCAGTATAAACATTGAAAACGGGACGGGGGGCAGAATCGAGACAGGAATAGAAATCAAGAATAATAACGACAACATAATTTGAAGCGAGAATGAGATTGAGATTTAGAATTAGATTGATCAATAGGTATAAAAAGATGAAGGAGCAGTTTCTATTTTAATGCAGACAAAGCCAGAGGTAGAAAGTTAGTATTTTAATAATTTCAAACATTAACCTCTTTTATCCCAAATACTTAACAATTTAAACGCATTAGGTACTTCAAATGTAAGCCTTTTAGAACATTTTGAATGTGTAATCATAAAGCTTAAGGATAATGAAAATATTCGTCAAAACAACTCAAGAACTACTAACGATATTGAAAAACTCGATTCTTAAATCGCATATGTGCAATATATTAATGTCACGCATATCGCGCATAATAAGCCAAATATCACAACAACTTTTGCTGTTGAGATACTCTGACACCTTAACAAGCCGGCAACGAATGCCTGCAGCGAAGCTCGCAAGTCAACTAGACGATGTCGCGTTGTCATAGCGCGGCAAGAAAAGCTCTCGCGAATTGACGCGAATAAATCCAATATAGTGTCGTTTAACACATCTGCTCCTTTTTGTGAATTCGGTTGTGAACGAAGGATAGAAGGAATGGTTATTTAATAAAAATAATATTATACGATTCAATAAACAAATTTTTATTGTTGTTATTTAAGTAATAATAATGTCCGCATAATACCGAAACTTTAAGGTACTTGACACTCAATTTATTCAATTTCTCAATTATTTAGAGATACCAAACTGGTCTGATTTTCCTAAAAATAAAACGTCACCAATTTTCCAAGGTCAAAAAGCAAACAAACCTCGTTTATCATCCCATTAGGAATGCACACACTTATACTAAGCCGTGTGTTTACAAGGAAAAGGAAAAGATTAATTTTGTCACGACATCAGAATGCACCCCCCGCAGGGGGACGGCCGGGGAGGGAGGTGTATCTTAGCGCCAAGGCAAAGACGAAGCGGTCGGATATTATTCAGTCTTCGTGACACTGTCACTCCGATGTAACAGCAAAGCCGAGGTGAATCGAAATCTGCCTCATTGGGTCGCTGTAATTACAAGTAAGTTCAACCGCCGGAGGGCGACGGCGGCGCGCGATCATAAGAGGCCGGCGGCGTATCAATTATCTCGTCAACGGGACCCGTTGGCGGCTAATTACGGGCAAACATGTGCTGTTACTGATACTCCCCGTGTCTAGTCTTCAATCTCGTGACATTCAGGATAATTGTCGGCGCTCGCCGCCGATCGTGTTTTGAACATTCGATTGATGTGTAAATTTACGATCAAATCCAACCGTATGTCTGTTCGTTGATAGACGACCTCAAAGGAATTGGATATTTGGAAATAATCACGAAATTATTTATGATAGACACCTCTCACGAAACTGAAACGGATGATTGTGGAACGTTTTGTACACGCCTAGTGTTTGCGGTCTGAAGTTACCATGTTTTAGACTATATTTCTAGTATTATTTCTGATAATATGAATGCAGATATGCAATTATAACTGTTATTATTTAAAATGTATAGCCCAAAATTGATCCGCCAATTTTGTCCAATTATTAGCCGTCAAGGTGATCTGACAATTTTCCTTATATATTACTGAGATGCAATATTTAGCCTAAGGGTGATTAAACAATTTTTCTTGGTTATTATTTAAAATATTGAGCTTAAAAGTTATATAATGTTTTTCCTTAGTTTTTAATTAAAATATTTAGCCCAAAAATTATCTGTCGTTTCCCCTCAGTTATAAGTTAACATATTTAGCCTAATAGTAAGTGAGTCATTTTATTCAGTTAGGCGTAAAAGTGATCCGAGCATTTTCCTCATTTGTTAATGTGATCCGCCTATTTCTCTAAATTATTATTTAAAAAATGTAGCCTAAAAGTGACCAGGCGATCTTTTCTGGTAATCCTAAGTATTTAATCTTTTTCAGCAATTATATTTTTCATTAAATATTAAAACTATATCTCCATAAATATTAAAATGCATACGAGCATTTTAGGCGCACATATTAAATTATAGCATTTTTCACATATTTTGAGATTGCCACATGTCGAGCTACACTTTACTTCGTACTTTTGGTTTTATAACTAAATCTCAAAAAAAAAACTTTGTTTTGTGTTTTCAATGACTGATTTTTATTATTAAGAGATATCAAACTGATGAGATATCAAAACTTAATTATGATTTACAACTTGATCGATAATAAGTAAAAGTTTCATATCTATCGGGTTGTAAATCATCAACATTCGTATTTGAAAACCGAGGAATTTCCAAAAACGCCGGCGCAAACGAACATCCCAAAAGGAGATTTTAAATGAAATACGAATTGGACAAACAGCGGGTAAAGTCGGCGGGTCGCGGGGCGCGCGCCCACCTGCGGCCGGCGGGCGACTGCATTTGAATTTAGCGCTGATGAAAACAACTCAACATAATTCATACAGCGCAAAGTGAGCGAAATAAAAGTCCACAACAGCAAAGACAAACGTCCTCAGTGTCCCCTCCCACCCCCTGAATCCTTCGACCCTTCCCACCCGCCCTCTCAAACTCCAGCTCTCGTACAGAGAGAGTTCTTTACGTCTGTACATGTGTGGGTAGTCTATAAGAATATCTTTTTAAATATTCATGAGGATGTATGTATATATTACTACAGAATTCGTTATTGGAATATAAAAAATTAGTGAATGACATTTCGTGAACCCTCTGTGATGGCCTATATATTGTCAAGCTCCGTTAAGCTTATTTGTACATATTTAATGAGACTAGCTGATCTGTGAAATATTTTTATGCTAAATTTAACTTAAATCTAATAAGAAATGCGCTGTCTATAGAATAATATACAAAAGATATAAGTTAGCGATGTTTTGGATGAAAGCTCGTTGATGTCTAACCACATGAGAGATGATCAAAGAAAATCAGTGATGGTACGTGTGATCACGAGCGTTGCTTCTGAAGCGAAAGGTGCCAGATTCGTTACCTGACCACGACGAATCGACTAATGAATTTTGAACTTTAATCAAATTCAATCATTCACCCCTAGCATCAAAGAATACGTGAGAGAGTCATCAATCGAGGAATCAGTCATGATCTCGGTGCCGATTGATGGTCTTTAGCGCTTCCATACCCGCACCGAGTAAGCGTAAAAGATTAAAAGGTCAAAATCTCTCAATTTTAAATAAAAAAAACTGTGAAAAATATATACCTTAATAGGACGATAGGAAAAACCAAACACAACGACAACAATTATCACGCAATCGTTAGATTTTTTATAATAATAATAATGCGAATTCACGCCTATTTCTCAAAAGGGTAGCCATAGACTAGTTTTCTACATGGTACGATCTTTGCATACCTCTCTTGCTTCATTCACATCCATCAATCTTTTCATGCAAGCTCGTCGGTTTCGGGTGCTTAAAATTTTACTCTTTTGTAATATGCCACTAATTTAGTCTTTATATTTTTTCTATATACAGGATTATATCAAATTTCTAATTCCCGGCAATAAACAATATATGCTTTGAACATCTACCTAAAAACTGTACCAAAAACTTCTTGGCTTGCTCTACTCACTTACAAAAATGTCATCGAAACAATGAAAAAGTTAATTGGGCAAAGATGGAGGATGTGTGTAAGCCTATTGTCTCCTTTTTTTTAATATGTCTAGGTATACGAAAACATAGAACATTTTAGCTTTTAACTCGTTTCGTCAAACTTACTCAAACTACTCACCCATCCCAGAGAAGCGTAATACTTTAATTTTTGTATCGGCCCCGGCCCCGTCGTGACTTACGAGGCGGCTGTACAACCGTCGAAATTATCGATCTTGAGGGCGGGCGCGCGAAGTTGAAACAGAGCTCTGGGCGGAATCGCAGCGCGCGGAGGAGGCGCCCGCGCCGGATACGGCCCTTATCAAATGCAAACACTCGCGCCGTTCCGGCCGTTGCGCTCAAATACACCGCCTTTATTATTTTTACGCGCCCGCCCGCGAGCGCTCCGCCGCTCGCTCCTTACACTTGTCTGATTTTAAACACGTAAGATTGCGGCTCTCGGCCCTTTTCTTTCAATATTTTCAAGGCTAACATTGTTCGCGTGTTCCGGGCGGCGATATATAAATTTTGAAAGTGAGTAAAACTGAGTATTCGGTATTTGATATTTGTTCGATAACTTAATGTAAGTAAGTTATTCAACCGCAATGTGTTTTAAATATTGTCCAATGTACAATATGTTATCATTTTAATGCATATTGCATTAAAATGTATTGAGGCGCAATTTCACTTTAAAAAAATATAGATATAATGTTTTGAGTTCGAATATTTCACCATAGACAAGTGATGCCTTAAAATTGTATTACATCCATCGTTTGATTATTTTTGAAACATTTTATTAAGTTTTTATTGATTACTAGCTGTTCAATTTCAGTTATGTCCGCCCGACTAATATTAAATCTTTCATATTCTGTACTTGTTCTAAGTCCTGCTCTTATTCCTAATCCGATCTGAGTTTCGGTTTTTATTACGATCTTAATTCGACTGTCGGTTTCAATCCCGATTCGGCTGTCGGTTCCCATTTTGGTTCTACTTTCAGTCGAAATCTTTTTTTTCTCGCTTTAGACCTCCATCTAATCCCACTTTCAGTTCCCATCCTAATTCTACTTCCCTTCTTGATTCTGATCCGATTATATTATTACTTTTCTATTCTGATTCGGTTGTATTATTATCATAATCCACACCCTTGACCAGAAATATTATAGTACAATTTGAAGTTGAAAAATAAAATAAACTAATGGGTAACTCTTAGTTTTTTGAAGTAGTGTATACTTTTTATCAAAAGCACAAACGTTGTACCTATATATAAAACTTTAAATTACTTGATTAAGATTTTAAACGCAATAAAAATAAATAACTTATGTCATCTTTTATTAGTAGGGACTAATAAATGTGTTAAGTGCAGTATAAAATTTAAATGTTATAATCTTCGAGCAATGTTTCATACAAATATCGCGCTATAAAGCACTTTCCATATTAATAGCAAAAGCAAAAAAATGATCTCTAATAAAAAAAAAAACAATATTAATCCCCTCAGGATTCATTTTCAAGAAATAAAGATAGTACCCGACTGATAATAATAATAATATAAACTCACGCCTAAATCCCAGAAAAATAGGCAGAGCCTATCTATAGTACTCGACTAAGTCTGAATATATGTTATGACATCTGTTTTTATAATTATCATAATTTGTAAACTCGTCATTTAATTTATCCTATTTAAGATTAAATTTCCACATTAATTTATATAAAATTGTGTAGATGTGAATCTGAATATGAGTTTTGACTTTTGTGATTTCAAATATTCTATAATTTAATTATCGTTGCACTTTTATATATTTCAAAATCGCCTTTTTAGATTGTAGCCTTCAAAGGACGTGATGATCGATTCCACATCACTGTTACTCTCACAGGCGAGACGGTATTTTCAGGTAAGTCACACCGCGAGATCACCGCGCCGCGTAATTCATATACCGAGCACATCACACGTGTGACATCGGTGTCGGCGCGCGCGGCGCGGGCGGGCGGCCCTCGTCGGGCGCCCCTTAAAAGTAATAAAAACCATATAAATCGTGGGCGCGAGCCGCGCGTTATTACCGCGACAGCGCGCGCGCCGCCGCGGACTCTGCGCTCGCGTCGGGGGCTTTCCGTCCAAATTATTTCGAAAATTCCTTTAGCCACCCTCGTGACACGGTGGTAATCTATTTGGGGTTTAACGTTTCCCAACATTGAACTTGCTGAAAAATTGCGAATGGTCGATAATAGGAAGAAATGACTTAGCATTTGGAGGTAAAACACGAACTAGTACATAATTAAAAAAAATGGGGGTAAAAGTATGCTTTGTACATATAATAAAATCATAAAGAAAAGGCAATAAAACAAAATTCCGAAAATTTTGTTCATTTTTTATTTGTATGTGTATTATGCGAAATCCGTTTATTAATATAAAATAAAATTTTTAGAAACATGAATTTTCAATTGTAAAAATTGAAACTACATTTAGAGTTTATTTCATCAAAATCGACCCATTATTCAAGATATTCCATTTTCAAGTTTAAATAGAACACTCAAAGCGCTGCGCCGACATGACCGAGAGCGCGATGGGGCGGTGTGATATAATATTATAAAACACGGTGCATCTCCTTCTGTTTTCTTGTCCGTCAATGGTACGTAGCACGTAATGTATACGAACGCTTACACAAAAAGTTCTCGTTAAACTTTTTTTGAAGTTCTGTATACAAACAATACAAACAATATTGAATATTAAATATTGTATTATTAAATTACGAATAAACTAAGCAACTTCCAAAATTAATAATATCCAATTACGGGGCCCATTAACGAGATAGTCTCGCGCCCAACGAACAGAAAACAAACGGTAAATAAACGGAAGGATAAGTCTTAAGCTCGCGTTACCGCCGAAGCCTCGCAAACTAAACGAATCTGGTTACGCGGCGGCGGGCTTCAATTTAAATTTGTTCATAAATAGATAATAAAGGCGGGCGGGTGAACTTCGGCTACGGTTTACTAAACTGCTTTATTCGATAAAGATTGCGGCTCGGCGCTCCGCCGCCGGCGGGCGGGGAGGCGGCCGGCGCCCGCGCAGGGGTGCTGCGGCGGCATGCGACCGCGGCATAATGTACGACGTCACTACAACTCGTCAAATTACCTATGCAGCGTTCGGCATGTCTACCGTTAGAAATTTATACATCGATGAGGACGTTCCTTTTAAATATCATGCGATTTCCGTACAATGCGGGATAAGTGGGGCAGTAGTTGACACGAACATCGAAATAAGTAAATTTAAAACAGCTTAAGGAACGTAGCGTTCAATAAAATCTATAGTCCAAATTTCCGCATTAATAATACAAATTTAAATTATTTCTTTATATAAAATTAAATTAGCCGATATTCAAAAAGGCAGTTTCGTATGTAAACCTTTATTATGTTTATTATTAATTATTTTATTTATAGTTAGCTGTAGCCGCGGCTCCATCTGGATAAAGATAGAATGAAATTCCTTAGTTTTTTTATGTTGAATCTCTGTTTCAATCAAGATCCCGATGTCCGTCAACACATTTGTCTAGCACGACTCATGCGATTACGACAATTTAATGGTAACTTCTGTCACAATTGTAAATAAAAAATACTTACTTCAATTGCACATAAAGCTTACACGCACTTCTAATGTCTTTTTCCTGTAAATGTGAACTCGTAACAATGGAAGTACCAGATGAAGGAATTGCAAATAAATGCACCAATAAGATATAAGTAAAAGGCAAAGACATTATTTGTGTTGACGCGCCTGTGATTCAAACTTGACACGAAATAGGAACAATGTTATTTATGGTTTTAAGCTTTAATGAGACTTTTATATTTATTCAATAAACAGATTAATTATATGACACTGTTATCGTGCAAATTATTTTAAAATTGAAAGTGTTAACTGTACCTCCAGTTATTTTATATGAACTTGGACACGAAACATACAATATGTAATATTTTGACAAAAATGCGTTCATGCATTCTTTTTTCTTAGTTTTTTCCAGTTATAATAATCGAATGATGATTGATATTTTATACTATCTTTTCGATTTTTTTACTTTCTATTTGGCAAACACTGTTTTTGGTACCAATCTCCAAAAGTCAAAAAAGAAAAGACCGAAATAGAGCTCCGAAAGATATGAATTGAGCAATTCAATCGATTGTTTGCAGTCGATTAATATGAATATATGAAATAGTAGTTTTTTTCTTTCAATATAATAATAAAGTAGGCCTAACTCTAAAATTGATATGATCCTATTCATATAGCCCTATTTAAAATAGACAAAATAGTACAATATTCTGTTATGTGGGGTGTTAATTCGCGGAAATCCGTAATTAGACGCTTGTCTGCAACATGTGTTAACATGCAGCATGCAACCCACCGCTGACTCTCGAATCTGTTCTTCCGTTTTATCCCTATGCAACGAATATTCAATTCGTAGGGATTCATATTCATATTCACATTCATAGGGATTGGCGGTGTAAGAACAGATTGGAGGGTCAGTGGTGGATTGCAAGCTGCATGTTAACACATGTTGCAGACAAGCGTCTAAAAAAGTATATAACAAATTCTCCAATTCCTATACAGATTGACAGATGTGTAAATTTTTTCAACTATGGCTTATCTATACGCTCCTTATATCTTGTATTTTATAATTCAAAATTTACAATAACAAATTGTCAAAGCGATCTGAGTGAGTCAATGACGTCATGTATTACTTCTTCAACTAAACAATTAATTTTCTTTTTTTTTAATATCAATTTATTCTTTTTCATTCTCTATATATTACGTATTTAATTCTTCAACATGAAACCTGTTTTGACAGTTTGTATCAAACAAGCAAAGAAATTGACAAGGAAGCGAGTTAACAAAAACATTTTAATAATGAAATCATAACACAAAGATCGTCTAGCCACTAAACAAGGCTACGCTCGAATTTCATTAGTGTTTCAGTTAAATATGATGATAAGAACTATTTTATTTTAGGGATCGTGAACTCCCATAATCTACTTTGAAGACTTTTGAAGAGAAATAAATAATGTTGAAAAATGCTGCTGTTTATTATCATATTACAAACGAATATTTAGACTTACACCGATATGATATATAATTTATATTACATCAATAAACTCGTCTAAATTGTACGTGTACGTGTTAGATAAATTTATATAAATTAATATAGATTCTAGATAAAATAATTAATCAATTACTAATTACTTAATAGTTACTAATTGGTTAACAGATAAATAATAAACAATCAATCAACAGCGTCGAAATTATTTTAGGTATATACTAACTAAATAAAAGTAAATTCTTAATTCCGTAGGTAAGCATTACCTCGTAGGTAAACTTTGTGTCTAAGTGTCGGCTAAGATCGGCCTCATCTAGCGACGAGCGTTCGCATTTACTTGTAAAAACCGCTCAGTCTTAAGCAGCACTCGAACGTAATTCCCATTGTAGATTTTGTCCCGGATGGAAGCAATTTAGGAAAAAAATAACGGAGGGCGGACTTTTATTCCCGTCTCACGCACTTTATTGAAGTATGTTTTTGTTTCAAAGATGAATGCACTAAATGAATTACCCCCTGGTTATTAAAAAGCAACTGTTGCCTATGGTGACCTTTGACATGCCGGAAGTAGTCGCCCACGTCCGGACAGCCGGCCATAAACAAGGTCGCGTTTCCGGAAATCAAACCCGGACCTTTCGTGTTGGAAGCGATCGATACGTTCTTTGGAACTGGGATATCGTAGTTATACAAGCCCATAGACAATCTTCTAGAAATTTCTACAAGATAAACATTATTATATTCCCAAAGCATGGACAATGAAGCAGAATATGAGACAAGAGAACAATAGAATCAAATGCTTTTTATAATCGTTTTATCTTAACACAGTAAAGTTCTCTAAAAATGCCTGTTACTTGTCAAATCCACTATTCTTTATCTACCTACCCAAACGCGGTTGTTTTCAATTCTGCCTGTGACCGTGGGTTTCTTTCTAGGGTTTGTGTGTGTGTTACAATACACGTAAAATTTTACATGAAAAACAGTACATAAAATAATAAAATTATTTGTGTGATAGTTGTGTGATAAATTAACTTAATCCACCATTAAACAGACATTTTTATAATAAAGATGCCTATAAAAAATAACATGGAAAAACCTCGAATTACTATGCATTTACGTACTCCTGCAAGCACAATACCAAATTATTTTTGAAGTATCATATCAAAATAATTATTATAGAAGAGATGTTTAGAGGTACGTTTATATTGTTTACTGAATTCCTTGCTGTCTACGTATCCTTTAACAGAGAATAATGAAATTGGTTTTAATTGATGAGATTAGTGATAGTACAAAAATAATTTTAAGATGGGGAATAAAGATTTTGAAAGAACAATAATCCTAGCAAAGAAAAAGTAAGGTTATCGTATAAAAAAACTAAAAGAGCCATTTAATAATTTATCTATGGAGCATAAAAAATCTTTATAAATACTCATTTTGGAACAGCTTTTAAACACTATTATGAATCGAATTTGTATTAATATGTACATAGTGCAAATATTGAAAAAAAAAAAATAATTAATAAACGAAATAATAGTTGTAAAATCTACATAATTAAGAGAATAAGGAATATTTTGTAAAATAGCAGCTTATCTATATCATATTATGGGTTTTTTATAATTTATTTTTAATATCATTGGAAAGCCTTGGGCTTTTTAACATTTAATATGTTTTTTGGCGATAGTTATTTTAGTCTGTTCAGTTTTCGGAGTAGTTCTATTTAGGCGCCAGAAGTCATTTGTTTGTTTCTTAATTTTTGTACATGAATGTAATCGAGAATGAAATATCGATTATTGTTATTCAATTATGTTAAAAAATGCGTAGAGAAATGAAATCATTAAAAAATAGCAAGTCACATAATTCTTAATCATATTAATAAGTATCAACCTAACAAACCTAGCTGATATTTAAAAATACCTAAATTTTAAAAGAAGACAGCGAAATATACATATATACAAGTCGTAGCATGTGTAGTTTTGTAGACCCTGCATAAAGGACTAAGCGTGTGGTTATAAAATAAATAAATAAAACAAAACAGGACGCGAAAGGAAACTAAGAGAGATATTTGTTTATTTAAATGATTTCTTAAGTATTTCAAATTATTTTTATTGTTTATTTACTTTTAAATAGTCCTAATTCTTAGACGATTCTTTGCCTTGCAATAATAGCCGTACTGTTATTGCATGAAATTTCAATTGTTATTCTAACACCTTTTAAATAAACACCAAAATTTCATAGCATTTTATATTGTGTAAAACCGTAAAAAACCATTAAAGTGTTTATTTAATAACTTTTTTCATGTAAACGAGTTTGTTATGATCAAATGCGATATCAAACAAATATTTTTCTGTGTCCTCTCTGCGACCGATCAGCCGCAGTATTATATTTTGAAGTACAGCTTAATGCCTCGAGGCGGACAATTTTATTTTTCGTTTTTTTTTTCGTGAGGGGGTAATCAATAGGGGAAACTCGACGCCCCCCGACAACCGGAGCGACAGAGTCGGCCGCGGAGTCGGCGCGTCGATTTAATTAATGTTTTATTTAATTTATTGAAATTGAAAACTTTTTTAGGCTCTACAATGCTCTATTGTTATTGTTAAGTTTAATTATGAATTCGATTTAGCCGATTTACATCCACTCCATATATTAAAAATCTGTCCACTTTATAGTTGATTTTTTTATAATCCTTAAAACTAAACACAAAACAACTCAGTACTTTGAATTAAGTATTAAAATGGCGGATTTGTAACATCAAGTCGAGTAGTCAGGTTGACAATTCAAGTGTCAGATCTACCACTTGTGATAATGCTGCCATTTCTGTTCCTAATATTGTCGAAGGCTATTTGATTGCATTTTAGAAATAACATAATTAGCACAACTATATGAGTGAAAAATTATATGATAACGTGATAATGGTCTGACGTCAGTTTTATTATGACTTCATGCCAAAATTTAACATATTGTACTATTTGGAGATATTTGCAAGGTTCAGCATACACATTTTTTAGAATATTCGAATTGGATGTCTCACTTATATCCACATTATTTTTTATTACTTAATGTATAGTTTATGAAATTAGTTTAATTTTAATGTCACAATAAATATTACTTGTACTAGAAAATGAATATAAAGGGAAAACATCAATTCTTTTTCAATTTCTATTAATTTCCATTTCTTATAAAGATAAAAATAAATTGAGTAATTAAATGTATGAAATGAATATTTCATCATTGAGTATCAAATCGTCGAATACTAGTTTCATAGTAAAAACAAATATTAGGTCTTGAATGATATTCGTTTTTACGTAAGCGAAACTTCAAATTTCGATCAAATTTTTAGAAGTGTTATCCAATAGAGTTATAAAATTTAGGTTTAAATTTTATAAGATTCATGTTAATTGTCATATTTATAACATATGACTATTTCATTATCAATAAAAACACATAATTAAACAAATTATGCACTTTCCAACATATTTCATTAGGTATTAAGTCATAACTCCATGTATTTCGTTGTCCTTGTAGTGGAATCTAATAATCATTTCACTGATATGTACTTTATATTAACTGAACAGCTTCTACCCGATTTCCTTCGAATTTAGACGAAATAGCCACTTCACTTTTTAATCTTCTCAACGGATGTTTATTTCAACAGCTGCTTTCTGGTTATAGTTATCGGATACGTCCTAAGATATAATATATATATATATATATATATATATATATATATATATATATATATATATATATATATATATATATATATATATATATATATTTTGTAGTACGTCCGATATTATTTTAATTAATAACTGACATTTTAAAAATATTAAAACATATTATCGTGCAGAAAACTATCGAATTCTTCGCTTTTAGAAATCGTTCAGTTTCTACTCAATATGTGCTTTATTTCGATAATATATATTATATAGTTTTTTACATGCTATGTTGTATACGTGTTATTTAATTTTTACGTCGGAGTTCATGACCCAAAAATAAATTTGAACAACATCTGAGCACAACAAATACCACAATCGTTGAGCGATGGTATAGCGTACGGTCCCGACCACGGGCGATTTCAACAGAGTTTTCAAACTTAAATCAGAACGCTGGCGTTTGAAAAATGCCTGCCACGCTTCGTTTGTATTTTAATGATATAACACTTCCTACGTAACATAAGAGAAACTAGTTATAACAGGTTACATACGTAAAAAAAGAACGCGATTTGAAGTGAAGGCATCGACTATGAGGACAAAAAGCGTGGACAAAGGAAAATTGAGAAAATTATCTGAAATAAGCAATGGAAATACTACATCTAACAGCAAGCTTATTAACTTAGCTTTTGACCTGACCGAGCGATAGGCTTGATGGCCTCACCGTATTAATTGACTGGAATGTTATGTTGCATTTTAAAAGATGAATCAGCTGAGAAAATAAATGGGAAACCCTCATACTCGCTCATGCTCTATGGAAAATAAAATTACATCGTGGAAGTGTTGGAATCATTGCGAACAATCCTCTGCAGACACTGCATATTTTGAATATGATACCAACCATCTAGGGCGTGATAAAAAGGGGAGAGGAGAGCCATCCACTGGAATGGCCGCCCCTTTTTTGTGCCAAGTTAGTCACAATATGGCTCTATCACGATAGCAAGCCATTAGTTGGTACCGTAATACTAAATTTACGATGATTTATAGCTCACAAAAAATGCTCGACTAAGTTGATGTTAAATTATACCACTCGCTTTATGGCCGTCAACAAAGAATTCACTGAAATTAACTGGCCTACAGATAAAGCGATGCATCACTGCGTTGACTCCTTCATGGTGGGAATCTGGGAACACATGGTGCGTACAGTAAAGGAAGCTCTATGCGTGGTGTTGCAAGAATAACACCCGAGTGGTGAACCAGAGGTAGAATACAGGATGGAATCGATGATGCACTTTTTAGCTAATGTTCATAGTCTCCTCCTTTTTTAGATAAACTTGCCAAAGTAACTATATCAAAAAGCTATCATTGAAAGTATACTTATAAATGATATAAAAAATATAGATACAACTCTACGAAATGCTCGGCCAGACGGCGTCCGCACGTCGCACACCGTGTGCCGCAAAGCATGTCCGAGTATGTAACGAATTCAAATTCTGCCTCGCGCTCGGGCTATACAATGTGTTAATTTTAAATAATTTATCTAATCACTTACCTGCGAATGGCACTTGATGTTTTCAGCGATGTAAAGTTCGCCGCAAGTATTATTACCTTAGTCTCTGATTTTTTACATACCTCTTACACTCACCTCTAAACAAGGCAAACTGAAATAAATTAGCATGTAAAAAATACAAAGTACGCAATTTTACTTGCAGACTCGTAAGTTGTTAACTGTCAGGGTAAAGTTTCACTAAAAAGTTTTAGAGCCGCAGTAATGTCAACTCTGCAAACTCCCCAACAATAAATTACGGTTGCATATTTGATAGCAGACAAAGGCGTTGTTTTTAAACATTTCAATATTACTCACACACAATCTTAGTTTCAAAAATGTAAATATCGTAAACGTAATACTCAACAAAATATTTAAAACTCTAAAGTCACACGCCCGGTTGTTGACCTCGCGCGGACGGGTGGATGTGCGGCTGGACCGCGATTCACTACCGCGCCGCACGCTGCTTGCGAGCTTTGAATAACGGGTTGGGCGGGGTGGGCGGTCGGCGTGCACATCCGTCAGCTTTCGCTAAGGCGCTAAGGATATAACTTCGTTAATTTACACGTTCACGTTCTGAGTTATTTTTCTTAGAAATAGCTACTTCATTGACTATGGTTATGATTCCTTTTGAAAAATTGTGCTAAAAAGAAAGGAGATGTGAATATTTGCAGAAAGATACACGATCGATTCCATACTGTATGTCATGAAACACCGCATAACCATGTAAATAGTACCTCGCAGTCCCGAGTGCCACGTATAGACAAGGCCAATAAATAACAAACTCTTACAGCGATTGGTGAAGGAGTACCTGCTCTTGCTCCAGCACCGAAGGAAGTCTGTCAATATGGGCAACAAACCAGGAGTTAGTTACTTACCAACCATCCTCGACGACATCATCGGAATTGAACATACGTTATAAAAACTTACGAGAAAAGTCGTCACTGCAGGACAAATATGCACGATGGACACAGATAAAATTATACAAAGAGAGCCCATGCATAAGCTGAATTAAAATGCGAAATAAATTTCTTAATAATTTCTAGTGTAAGTAGAGATTCAATAAGCACTAGTTGTATATCATTATGTAATTTCGTTTCATAACGATAGTTTATAAAGTATTAATAAGATTTTTAACTCTTATTAAAGATGTTAAAAATATATGTGTAATTTGACTTATATAAAGATAATCACGAAACAACTGTCGGTTAGGTAAGTTCAGCGTTGTGTATTATTCGTCCGGTGGCAATCAACCCATGTGCATCCGTACCGTGTATTCGTTCCGGCGCAGTGCCATCAGCACACCGTGCCTTTGCTCGGCTGCTGTGCCTGTAGAGGGCGCTCCCGCAGGTACGCGCGTGTTAAGCGCCGATCGCCTCTTTGTCTTTTCGTATGTTGTATTCGCAGTTAGCGACATAGTCCACGCGCAGCGTTTGACCAGTAGCGATTTTTAATCACGGAGTCGGCTAGCGTCTTCGCTGTTTTTTCTTCATTTCCGCTGCCCGCTTCGGTTGTTTTATGTTTATTAAGCATATTCTTATTTCAAAATCAATTTATCCGTGCACTTTAAAAATTACCTCCTTCACTACTTAAAATTTCTTTACCTTCCATCAAGACAATTACACTCTTTCACTTCAAGATCCGTTTAAAAGATTTCGTCTATATTTTCATCACAACTTTGCCTTCTGTCTCTCCCAAAGGTGAAATGCTTCTGACATTTCACCTTTGACCTTATTGTGTCAGGGCAGCCGGTAAGAACTCCGAACAACATTAATCGCCGCTGACATCCTTGTCTACCTTTTGGCCGCTTCCGATGAAATCGCTAAAGCCTTCGGGCTACCGCCAATGTCATTTATGCTTCGAGGGTTTTTTAGCGGATTACGCTCCCGCGCAAACCGCGCAACTGACGGGCGGGGTGCTTCGGCCATATATGTATTATAATGCAACCCCATAACACAAAAATGTAACAATTAATTATAGGAGAAAATTATAAGATACAATTTAAATACAACAAAAGTTAAAGTGCATATATATATATTATTATATATATGTATTATTTGGACAATTAAATATCAGATTTTACATTTTCAAAATTTACTATACTTCGTAGATTTACTAAGTATATTTACTACTTAGATTTATTAATAATACAAAACAATTAAAAAATACAACTTTAGTACATATAATTATTGAAACAATAAATATATAAATGAATATAAATTTGTTGAAAGTGTTACTTTTGAGTTAACCATCCTTGTGAAACATTTTGTGATTGTTTAAAACATGTTTATAAAGTTATTGTTTACTATATTTTTAATTTTCCAAATACATAATCAAATAAATCAATCGCATATTACATATGATGAGATCAAAAACCATTTGTTCGTTTTTTTTCTTTCATTAATTTACAACACGATAATGAACTTAGCTAATATTTCTTTTTCGTGGCTATCTCGAAATTGCAGTTAGTTTGCGAAGCCTTTACTGCAAGCTGAACACAATTCACCTCCAACCCACCTAAAGAACCACAACATCGAATAGTGTTTATGGACCATGAGCCGTCTAAAGAAGTATTACCGCTACAGCGCAAGGGATGGCGCAGGGTGAGCGGGGCCGGCGTCCCCGCTCACGGCGGCGGAAACTCCTCAAGTGGATGATTGAACCGGAAGGCGGGCCGCGGCCGGAGGGACTCGCGACTGTGCCGGGAGAGGGACTCGGCATCGACGATGCGGCCCCGGAAGCTGCACCGGAAGTAGTAAGGCCGTACGGGCGTATGTCTACGTTGTATTCAGCCGGTGTAGGGGGTAAGTGATTTTAAATCTGATTAAAAATCACGAAAATGTCGCATGTTTCACTCATGCGTTTAATGCGTTTGATTGTAAATAAAAAAAATTAGGATCAGTTCTAACCAATTTTTGTTCTAAACATAATATTTTCAGTTAAGTTCTCCTTTCTTTCTTTTTATATAAGTCGACCAACTATTGTGAAATTAAAAAGCATCGATATATTTATGTTACTGATGTTTTCATTCGACGACGGCTAGAGTTAGTGTGAATGCCATTATTTTTTAGTAAATATATCCTTTATCTCATTGCTCGTGTTTCTGACTGCACAAAGATTTTTTTTTAAATTACATCCGAGAATGTTCATCGATATAGTATCATTTTTGTTCAAATGAAAAATCATAACATTTGAAAAAGAGTAGGAATCTTGCACACCACCCAGATCCAGAAATTGTCATTAACTATTTATGGGTATAAAAACATTCCCGTCGCTTGTTCCGCCGCCCGCTACAGTTTGTTTTGGGTTAAGCCATTAAGCTACAGAACCAAATCTTGCATGGTTACGAATAGGTTACTTCTGAATCTAATTGGTGTGCAGATACTTTATTTAAAACATATCTCTGAAGGGCAATCGTTGTTGAAATGAAGATACACTCTCTCCGACAGAGATCACTTTAATAAAATCTATCCAGTATACACCTATGAATTACCTCTGTTTTAATACATTTCATTTACTTTTTATATCGGTTCCGTTCAATAAAAAAAACCTTCGTAATAATTATTTACAATGTTGTCCAAGAATTTATGCATTGAAAAAAACAGGTACATTCGTTCAGTAACAATCCGCCATGTACAGTGTTCAGTACTCAGATATTTTAGCGTGTCAACTTATTGATTTACATCCAAAATGCTCAATAGCAGAGTTCCGAGCCATTAGCAAATTATGATTCGCTAGTAGCTCAATCGCTCAACGCCGGAGTACACCATCGTGCTAATCGCATACATTTTTACATCCTTCACGTCATCAATCCACTAAAACATTCCCATTCATTCGGCCGCTATAAAAGCATTAGCGCCGCCCCGACGTAGCGTTTTAAAACACAGCAATCGTGTAATGAGCCCCCCGCGCCGCGGGCCATAAAGCGGCCGCGGGGCCGGCCCGCCGCCATTAGCGATTGGAGCGCCTCCAGCGCGCGCGCCGCCGCCGATGCCATATAAGTTTAGTATAAGGTGTGAATTGCCGTAACTAATGAATGAAACGATGATCAATGCGGGGGCGCGGCCGCCACTCGTAAGTGGATTGAGCACGCGCCGAAGGCGGCCGATATGAGAGTTTCGCTGTTATCGCTCTAGTTGTTGCATACTTACGGACTCTATGAATACAGTTTGCGAACTGATTATTTTCTTCTCGTAACTATTTGTAAAACCAACTAAACAATTAACAAATACTTTCTAGCGTAATTATCACATGTATAAGATATCAAAAGTGGCAATACGCGCTGATCTCTTCGGCATTACAGTTTATAGTTCTCGTATCACGACAGCCAACTCGCCTACTCAGCGCGGTGATTAGAAAACACTTTTAAAGCGAGCGTCGTAAATAGCATTTTTTTTGTGATGCGTGTATGTAATTAATTTGTTAATTACACTGAAACAGTAGATACGAGTATATGTCGTGCATAAAAGTAAAAAATATATATAATCGGTTTATAACAATTTCAGGCAACACGCATCTGTTGAGGTACAAACAAACGAATAGAGAGGTCCTATAAAGACAAATAGTTTTTAATAAACGCGCGCGATGCACTGCGGGCAAACGCTTAAGTGCTAATCTAATTAATTGGCCCATTTCTCGGCGCGCGCGCTCGAGTCCCGCGCCGCGCCCGCCCTGTATTTTCAACAATAATTTTCACTCATGCGAAGCCTTTGGAATGGGGAAACGCACGATTTTTATAGGCGCGCCGCGCGGAAATACGTTTTAAATATTAAACGATGTATCGTTGTTTGTTTTTTATGACTTTAGAAGAAAAAAACGAACCTAGAACGGATTCCCGTACGCGTATATCTATGGTCGTATGACTCTGTAATACATCAATATTTATTTTACTGTGAACGACAGAATGTATTTTTGTGTGGTTTCCATATTAAATCTAGAGACAGCCACCATTGTAAAATACAAAATGTATAAAAAACTGACTTGGAATAAATAGCTCATTACGGATAAAGTTTAATATTTTATCATACAATATGATATTCATTTATATCGCGCATCACTTCTGAAAGACGCATTTAATTGGATATTTTTTTCTATTTTCAGGACAAGGTTTGTATGAAAGTAAAATAACTTTTTGTGTGTGTCTGCTTGTTTGTCCGGGTATCTTCGGAATTGCTGAACAGATTACGATAAGACTTTCATTGGAACGTATAAGAGCTCTTAGGAGCTACATTTGAGGTACTTTTTAACGCGATATTTTAGGGTTCCTACGTGAAAAGAAATCCTTAAAAATAGTATAATTTCTTGGAATTTAATCAAATGTAGAATCTCAATCGATATCGGGATATGATATCGATCCCGTCTTTGCACTCATAATCGATACCGAATATGAATGCAAAGACGGGATCAAAATGTAAAGTTTGAACAGGATGTTTCATGTTTTGTGTGTTATGCTTACTAGGGTTTTCTCTCCGGCTTTGATCGTGATTTATATTACTGAACCGAACCACTTTTACTGATTTAAAAATTCACTTATACATATAAAGCTACACTATCTTCAAGTAATATTGGCTATATTTTATTTTGATACTCACTCCCAGCTTCGTTGAAATCGGAACTGTGATCGGTAGAAAAATCGAATCGAAAGCGGGACGGAGAGCAGAATCGAGAACGGGGTCAGGATTAGAATCGAAATTGAGACCGAAACCGAAATTGAGAACTGGACTAAGGTGAAAAACGAATATGGGGAGAGATCAGAATCGAAAACGGGACCGTGATTGAAATTCACATCGATCGATACAAAAAAAAACATTTTACGTCCATGCTGCTGCAGCTGAGGGCGTTAAGTATACGGGTAAGTCACCTACAAGAAGTGTAGAACAACGTCTGACGGGCCAGCTAATATATATACTCGCATATCTAGGCGTGAACTGTAGCTTTGTGTAGCCGTAGTTGTAGTTATATATATATAAACCTTTGAAATAGTGTTTTAATTTTATTACGTCCATACATTTACCATGAAAATGTTTATTGAATTCTGAAGTTACGTTTGTGCACTACAATAACGATTAAATTGTTTAATTTTGTCTCCATAAAAAATTAAGAGTTTATTGCCATTAGAAGTCATCTCTAAATAACAAATTTTATTGTTGTAGTCCACACCCAGTCCTAGAGATGGCATGGTCAGTGAGTACAGAGCTTATATGAAACGCTGTGTTTCGACAATTACTTCAATATATTTTCAAAAGATAGAATAGACCATTTCATCTATTCTTGTAGAAGTGAATTTCTTTCATCTTTTAAGTTTGAATTAGGTTTATTTTTTTACACAATAATTAAATTAAAAAAAAAATGAGAAGTAAGAAAAATGTTGAGACCTCGAAAAATCAGTGATGGGGGAAATATCTGCCAAGTGTGGTTATTAATGCATATCCTCTTAAACGCAGACGCCATAAAATGGCTTTCCTTGGGATTAGCTCACGCCGAGATTCAGACAACTGAGAGTATTATTTATGTAGCAGTGTATGTGTGAACGGTTATTGCACAGTGGTTTGCAAAGTCCACAAAATTCCACCAATGAGCGCTTTTCGAATTCATTTCTATTTAAAACACTAAATATAATTCTTTTCAATGTTAAAAGAAACATTGTCACCAAACTTACGTATTGGTAAAAGTTCATCAGGATATTCTCCGATGTTTAAAGTTTCCTGTCCAAGTTAAATAACATCCATGTCCTGCAATGGGGCATTATACTGTACATATAAGTGCAATTATTTATATACTAATTATAAACATAATTTTTCCTGCTCTAAACACTGCGTCGCGATAATTTAACGCGCAATTATCTAACGATAAAAACGCGCCTGGAAATATACAAAACACGCATTTTACATCTTCGACGATAACTTTACCAATTTAACTTTATCTCGCTACAAGCGATATCGGGGGACTTAAATAACTTTTATCGGAGGAAATTTTTTATTCCGCCGTAACGGCCGTGCGAATCGGCGGCAGAGAGCCTATCCGCCTCTACCGAAAAACGAAACACCCGATTATGCAACAATGGCCCGCGCGGGGCGACGGGGCGGGGGCGCCGCCGGGCCCCGCTTATTGAATTATCACAAAACACTGCACGCTCGAGAGCCTTCCCCGTTTAATTATATACTTTCTTTTCCCTTCGGCTGAAATTCGCCGAGTTGTGATCATTAAGATCACCGTTACGCGTGCACATGTTTAATATCTGACGCTATCTCACAAAGTTCACGGCATCACACGCACCGTCATCTGTTTCATATTTTAATCTCATGTTTTAATGTGTTTTTCAAAGTGTTTTCTTATGATGAATATTTTTTTACGTGTGCGTGATTCATGATACGTGAGGCGATGAGTTAAATTGTTACGTTTGAAAATGCTACACAACCTTAGCCTATTTTAAAATAATTTTAAAAATTAAATAACTTTACAAAATTGAAATATATATATAAAAATAATGAAACAATATTCTCTTAGAAAATCATCAATGCAGACAGTCATGAATTTTTTTGTAGGTACTAGCTTCTAAGATAGCGTGTGTCACGTTCATAACGTTATTATGTTTATTTTTAATTTTTACTGAAGTACTTTTGTCCAACGGCCAGTATTGGGGTGGAGTCGTCCGTCTCACTCGCACGCAAGCAATCGTTTATACCTCTCTCTTTTCAATACATTGTCCAACAACTTCCTTCCTTTCTCATCGCCCTATCCTCTCCTGTCTCTTTACTCATTACCTCGTGGATGATCCGTCCGTTCCGCCGAGAGCCGATTTCTTCTTATGATGTCACGAAATCCAGCAGATGGCGTCGGAGCGCCGATTCGTCTTATCTTGTCGTGCCGGCCTAAACACGACGACGGAAACTCGTCTATCCGTGCGCCGCTATTTTGGACCTGACTGATGCGGAATGGGATCTTCGACTCGTTCGTATTTACCAACTAAAGCAATGGATCGCCGTGTCGCGCCATCTCGATTCCGACTCTAGTATTGATCTATCTAGGAATCTAGAGATTCTGTGAATACGAACCGAACACCCATTAAAACGGATGTCAGTTGCCTCCTTAATTTTTTATTTCTGCAACGAAACTCTAAATTTCTGCTTGTGATTATATGTAAAATTCAGTTTGTGTGAATTATTATTAAATTTTAGTAGGACGAAAGCTAGATACACTAAACATCTACTCTTGCAATACAATCCCAATGCAACAACATTAATTTTTATTCAAGTGGAACGACAGATATAGAACACTTAAAGGAGTGTTAATATGATAATGTAATGGTATAGATGTTACTGTATTATTGCCATTGTGATTTTCGAGAATTGAAATCTTTCACGCTAGAGAAAGGTAACCTGTACGGTTCCATCAACATGATATTTAAGTTTCGCAATACCGAAAACAATGATAGCATTGTTACAGTATTAAGTCCTCCGACGTCTGTCCCATCACGGCGACCGCTACACAGATTGTTCGTTTGAAAATTCCGTTTTCCCGAAAAGTTCCGAGCCGGGGGTCCGGTCGCGCACGAAACGCGGCGCGGGCGTTTCAGGTGAGCGTTTTTAAATGACCGCCATCGGAGCGTGCGACTCGATACACGTTCGGCAAATTAAAATCACCTCATGCGTGCACGCATTGTGAACGAGGCTTATACATTGTTACCGATTTACAGCGCGGGGGCAGCGCGCACTGTCCGCTGTACTGAAATTCGTTGTTTGTCCTCGCGCTTATTATGTTTTTCTATTGTCTGAAGTAATCGTTTGATGTGATAAAATTTACTCGTGCCGAACTTCCATTAAGTTCAAAACGACGAATCGAAGAGTTTATTGTTTGTTTACACGTGTCGCGGTATCCTTTAATTTTATAAATGTTAGTAGCCTACCATTCATGAGATCTCTTTGGGAGTAATCTTTTCTATGTTCGAAGTATATTTACGAACAATGAGGTATTTACCGTGAACGTGAGACTCCAAGTATTCTCTAATCCTATAGAAGGCCTTTCATTAATTTAAACAATATACGTGGTCTGCTTTTACATTATTCCATCTACAAAAATAATTTAAATATTATCTAAACAAAAATGTATTCAAGTATATTGTAAGAAGAGAAATACTTTATAGAAATTATGAAATGTGAAAATACTTTGTCTAATATTAATTGTATTATAACGTTATAAATGGTCTGTTGTACTGAAACTGTTATACATAATAAATTGAAAAAGTAAAATAACACCAATTTATTTTCTAACGTGGTAACCACAATACCTAATACACGTATAGGACGTAAAACAGACGATGGCCTAAGATAGTGCGCACTACACGATCTTATAGTGTTATTGATGTGTTCAAATCATACTATCTTTTTATTATATATATTGAATTTTTGAGAGAGAAGGAGAGAGGGAGAGAGAGAGTCGCTGAGATTTGAATGCGATCATAACGATTTTTCTTTATGTGACGATTTCTACCAATTAACACCTTCTGCAAGCAGCGTTAAGGAACTTCGTTCAAGCAAAATTATAATATTCCTTGCAAAATATTTGCGTCATTTAACTCTGTCCGTTGATATAAATTTCACGATTAATTTTCAAAAAGTCTTGAGCATTTCTTTTGAAACGCTTTTCCGGTAACTGTACTAGTAATAATGATTGGAATCGAGCATTGTGATTACTTTTCGCCTTAAAACATAAACACCCAGAACTCGCTAACTGATGGGAGCACATTTTTTTAAAATCCATCTAGAACGAAAAAGAGATATGACATCCTCGAACAGCATCGGCGCCGCGGCCCGCGGGTGGCGGGACGCGGGCGGGCGGGTAACTGGATAACACGAGTAACACGACTTCACTTTTTACACGTTGAAATATTTAAGCGTGACACGTCGGCGCGGGCGGCGCGCGGGCGCGGCCGGGCCGCGTGAGGAATAGCTGCGAATATTTCGCGAGTGTCCCCGGGATTCCTGTCCCTATTTCCACGGGATCGCGCCGAAATGACAACAGATTTAGGGAAAGCGTGAAGCGTAGTGTGAAATGTATCCGGGCGCGTCACGCCCTATATGACATTCTTCCCGCTCGCTATAAATGTAAGCGACGAGGCGATTCGGTGATCTCGCGTTTTATTAAAAAGTTATCGAGTTGAAAATGTGGGTTGCGCCGCGGGCCCCCGCCACCCGCCGCCCGCGCGGGCCCGGGAAAGCCAACGGGCCGAACGTGTTTACGACGCTTCACAGGTTACTCTTCAACGTCACACAAAAGTATTTATGGATTAGGTATAACCGTCTCGATATACGTTTAAAATGAATCAACAAAAGTTTATTTCTTGTTCCGATCGTGTTTTTCATCTGAAATTAAATACGCATGCGATTCGGTTTATCGCTCTGATACAATGGAAGGTTTACGAGTGTTATGATTTCTATTAGTTATCGAACGAGATGATTAAGAAATAATGAACAACACGAAACTCTATCTTCAGTCCCGTCGACTGGAAAAACAGCAAAACCGTCGAGGAGTCGCAGACGGCGGGACGCGGACGCATCCGCGGCGGGCGCGGTCCCGCAACGGAATCACGACACTCGTAATTGGGCCCGTAAGCGGAGCGCGCCGCCGCCGCCAATTTAAAACTTCTGCCGCCCACGAGCGCTCCGAGGCCGTAATTAAAATTAGCGATACTCCGGCTACCTGATAAATTATCGACAGTAATTTCGGTCTCGCTTTCCTTACGAAATTTATACAATTTGTCGAGATTCTGTTTCGGTAATCCAAAACGGCTGACGAAATTCCTCGAGTAACGGCCTCATACCGCACCATGAACCGACTGATAAACCTTCGCGATTTCTTTTCGTATAACCCGTTCACATGTCCCATAAATCCGAAACTGAGATCAAGTTTCAAAGTTATTTATGAACGTCTATCTATTGTGTGTGCTAGACTGTACGGCGCCATCTTTTGTTGTACTAGCGAATTTCGTCTACCTAAATTTGAATCTTAAACTATCACTAGGTCAGGGCTGTCCTGAATTTGTCAATAGGCCGTGTAGGCCGCGGCCTAGGGGCTGCAGATTTCAGAAAATTATTATTTTAGGAAGGTATACGAGGCGGCGAAAATAAAGTGGCCTACACTCATAAAAATTATAAATCCGGCACTAGGTCAAGGGACTCCGGCACGTCTCTGGTCGAGTCGTCGGATATCGAAGAGTGGCAACTCGTTCGGGACGGGCAGCACACGGGGAGTATCGGTCTTTGCGGCGATGGAACGTATCTTGCGGTCGGGCGCGGCCGGAGTGCGCCCCTCATTTAAATATCAAAACAAGACCTTCCGCGCCCGACCGGCCCGCCCTTCCGCGAACATAACACAAACAAATTAATTCGAATAATGAACCCTAATAAACAGAGATCTGTTTACATCATAAAGAATAAATGTTACAATAATAGAGTCGGGACGCTACAGTTTTGAATTCGGAATTTTAGAAGGGTGAATTAATTCTTCAGTGCGATTCGCGAGCGAACCTTCCGAGAGGATTTAACGCAGTCGCTCTTGTTTTATTTCTTGTAATTGGTATCTGTATTTGTATGCTAACTTATACAATATCCTACTGCAGGGTGAAGGATCTCCTCTAGGAGATGCAGTCGACCTAGTTCTCATGAGTTCAAAACTTGGCACCTTCTTAACGATTCTGATAAATCATCTCCGACATAAGTGTATGTAGACTCTTGTTGTATTTTCCTAACATAAGCGATAATCGGCCTTCCATATCACATGACGTGGGAAAATAATCTGGTGCTGGCCTGGCCTAAACAAAATTAGTATAATCCCAATTCGAATGAACGTGTTAACATTAAAGTTACTATTGTTTTCGGTGACGGCTATGATTGTAATTATAATTCTGTGTTTAATGTTTTTAGATTTTAATAAGTGAATAGTATATTATTATATACTATATTGAAAATTAATAATAAGATAATGGGTAAAAGTTTGCTTTGTTCACCGAAAGTACTGTTCTTAGTGATATTATTATAACATCTGGGCGACAAACCCCCAAATATGTATTTCAAACCAACACGGTTACTATATATCATGTTTTTTTTCCAAACACGAATAGTAGTAAATAAGTAGAATATTCTTTCCTCGAGCACATTTTAATATTTTGAAATCTCTGTATGATAATTTCAATGTAGTCTCAAATCCACAACAGCTTTCATAAAATTATGATATTTTTAGAATCATTGAAACCGACCGACTACAGTCGTATTAATACACTCAATTACGTACTTATTTATATCCATGAAACTTTGAACAACAACCCGCGCTAGCAATTAGGTAAGTAAAGTTTTAAGTCATTAGATTACGCCTGCTTCTCTTACCATTTTTTCTTACTCGTCTAAGTCTACCACACGATATCTCAATTTGTAATATTTGATTTTCAGTCCAACTTACCCGTTGTATATTAAAAATGCTCGAATTTGCTATGATTTGAGGTGTATACACATGCTTTGAAAAATGTCCTTCAAGCCGACCATTGAATAGATTTTAATCCTTAAATTCTAAAATTGACAACATATGTCTACAAATTTATAATATTCACAAGTTTATAATATTTCTCCTAAAAAAAATATCCGATTATAATACCCCATATTTCTTATTTTTAAAATGTATACTACTCCGCCCCGTTCCGCAAACGATCCTTACATTTTTAACTGGTCTTGTTAGGTTGGATTATTTGAGAATGCAATAAATCTTATTTTTTATGTCGATCATGATACGACGTCTTATTTGTTGTAAATAATTAATTTATTGACTTGTTTACATTCCAAGAATTTTGGAGACCATTAATTGAGAGATTTTCTCATATCGTAATTCAACTGGTGATGAGTCAAATTCATTTCTGCGATCAGTGCCTTCACAAGTGCCATCGAATAAAATGTTTAAGTAGTTCCGTAGTGATATATTTTATCTCAGTGCTTCTGTTTTTCTGCGTCTTTGCTTTTTAAACCATCTCAATCTTCGAACCTCCGATAGATTTATTTTGTAAAATATTATCAATAAATAAATACAGAAACCATATAAAACCTTAACGGAAGAAAACTGTACAGAGAGCATTTCATAGAAATGATATAGATATTTAAATACTCAAATCGCCCATTTTTTGCTTTGATACATCCTATTAACAAATTAGTAGACTTTCATATATCATATAGAAATGTCATGAAAATTCCTCGTATCGCGATTTTTCGTTTCACTTCTGTCCACAAAAAAATTCTATTACTTACCAAAAACTCGTGAACATAGTGAATCCAAGGAGCATCAAATGAGCAGATCACAACGAAGAATTGAACAACGTTCTCAATATTCAAGTAAAATATTGACTTCCAATTAAAAGTTGCTACGTTGGAAGAATAACAAAACAGGTGTCAAGACGCTGTAAGAAAAATGAGTGCACGGACGGCGCGCGCGCCGGAACGCGAAAAATAATTCCCGGTCTATAAAATTGCAGTGAGGTTTTTCAATTAAAAGTTTCCGAGTCGCCGGCGCAGCGACGATTATAAGCGCGAATGGGCTCGCATCTGCGAAAGTAATGGCTTATTATACCATTAAAACACTTGATATCGTTAATTAGTTGTTGACACCCAATGCCGGTATGAATCTAATGAAACAAGACAAAACGAAGTATGTAAAGAGTTTGTCAAGATTTTTTAATAAATATCATGTGGGACTCCTTTGCTTATACACATTTTTCATAGTATCTTAACTGTGTTTAAATTGGTGAATACTTCGAGTGAATGGGTGCTGGGATTAGAACGGTATGAAAGATTTTCATTCACACACTGCCTTTTATGATACATCATATTGAAGAGAACACAGACAAGAAAGCGAAATATATGCAGGTATTACCACCGTACAAGAATATAGGTATAAAACTAACATTACAATGGTGACTACATTCAGAACACACTTTGGCCAATGATTCTATTTCTAACGTTTTATTTATTATTTTATCATAGTGATTACAAAAACCTACAGTTTGGTATTATGAAATGCGAAACCTGATATCTAGAGAAAATCCGAATTATGTATCATAAGGCAGAAACATCAATACTTGCTGGTGAGTCTTTTTGTAAAATCAAAATCGAACAGACGGATAAAGCAAGTAAACGATCATCGAACTACACCCTTATTATTTGTATTATGAAAGGATTATAAAGTTGTGGTATCCGTTTTATATACGTAAAACTATTTAAAAAAAAAAATTGGTTGCCTGTAAAGTCGATATACGGGCGAAAGTTTTACGTGACAACGACTTTGAGTGGTAAAATCATTTTAATGTGAATATTCATTCGTATAGTAGGAAGAAGGATGAAATAATAGTAACAATTTAAAACATTTATTTATACAAAGAATTATATTTAAAACATTAATTTATACAAAGAATCTCGCACTGAATTTCATATTAACAAAATTTTATTTTTACCTTTACACATACATACGTATTTATATACAAATATACATACAATAACTTGCAATACATTTGCGTACAATGAAACAGCGTTTACTACAACTTAACTTGTTCCTATCTGAGTGGAAGGGACGCGTGCCTTTCACTTTTTATTTTATGTCTGTCTCTCTCGCTCTTAGGCGGGCTAACCATGCCCGAGTGGAAGGGACGCGTGCCTCTCACTCGCTCTCATTGTGAGCGCATAACGTGAGCGGAGCGTAACGCAGTTTCTTGAAGTGTCACCCGGCAAACCAATTTATAAGACGTTGTCACGTCAAAAGGGATCGCGACAAAGATTGTAACGCAAAACAACGAAACGGAATCAGAAACGACAGCTATTAAACGCCTGCCTGTAACATGCATTAACATGCAGCAAGCAACCCACCGCTGAACCTCGAATCTGCCCCCTCCACTACGAATCCTCGTTCAACGAATTGAATATTGAATCGAGACGATTGACATATATCTATTCTTCCATATTGACAGATATCAAACAGGTAGCTCTTAAATTTTTTTCCGTATGCATATGAGGGTGTCGCTTGGAGAGCAAGAATGGCGTTTTACTTGGATGCTAAAAAAAAAAAGCAAAAATTATTTTATTACTTGAATTCAAAATTTGTTTTCGCATTGTATTAGTTTATGTACATCGACAGTAGAATAAAGACTGAATTCACGTATTTTAGCAAAACGTGAAATTTTGTACAATTTCGATTTTTTTAAATTCAACTCCTTTCTTAATTTACCCAATGAAATATATAAATCGCTGACAGCGCAGCGCGGCGACACTGTAAACGGGAGTGCCTCCGCTCGTCCCCTCCGCGCCGCCTAACCGGCCGCCAAAGTGAATTCCGTTAATTAAACCATAAAAAGTTCGATAAATTAAGATCCCGGCCAGTTCCCCCTTTAATACAGTCCGATAGAAAGATTTCAGATGCAAACGACATCGATACAGCGGCGGGCGACACCCGCAGTAAACAGCGCCCCTCGCCCCGGCCGCGCCCCGCGCCGTCTGCGGCTACACTCGTTCCGGTTATTGAGCCGATTTCATTGTTTGAGGTATATTGAATTTGTACTGCGCCGCTATTGAGTGTGCATTTAAATAATTTGCCGCATCGGCAACGGAACGAGGTAATTATCTGTCATTTTCGATAACGTAAATCATAGATTAAAAAACAGTCAACGACAAACCTGGCCCTAAAGTGACAAAAGTCACATCGTAATTGGATCTTCTTAGCTCGAACAGGCCGTAAAAACAAACAGCGACGCGGCGATACGAATTTGTGCGCCGGTATTAAATCGGGGTAGAGTTGTGGCAACACGGAAACTCCATAGGTTAATTACGGGCAAACGAATAAGCAATAAGCCGCAGATAGGCGATAAGGCGCGCCCCGCCTCGGCTCGTATGGAAATTTTCATTAGTGAAATTCGAGGTTAACTGCTTGTGTGTTTTAGCTAATTGGCCGCGCGCCGCCGTCGCCGCGTGCGCGTCGCCGCACTTTTATTTAAACAAGCCATATCGCGCCCGAACTTCGATTAATAGACATTTGTTCATCCGCTGTGTGAGAATACGCTTTTTGAAACGAAAATTTTTCATAAAAGAGTAAACTCACTTTTATGCAAAAAAAAACAGTTAAAATTATTTGCGTCGGCAAATTTGTTGTCGACGGAATGTACGTTTTGTTAGAGGCATTTGCAGACTGTTCTCACTTGAAATAGTGTAGACGCCCATACCACTTTCTAGATAATGTTTTTAATATAAAGTTAGATTTTTTAAATACGGAATTACTATTTTATATGCAAAATTTAAAACTGTTTTTTAAAATAACAAATATTTATTTGGTATTAATATTTACCGACATTGTCTATACACTGTAAGCTGACTTGTAGATAAGTCGACGTTTTATCGATAGTCTTTTTAGGTATTTTTTTACGATTCCTGGCAATGCAATTATTTTTCTTCCTAATTCTTATCTTTATTGCCAAAAAAATAGGAGTTTGACTGCATCGTGAACATGGCCGTGTGTTTTATGTGAAAACGTGTACGTAATGAATATATGTATAATTATTTTAGAATGCAAAGAACGCCTTCGGATTTCGTGTAGTTATAAACGTAGAAGTGAAACGTGCACTATATACTGCTAAATGTGTCTTTAAAAATCAATGTTCGCACATAATTAATACGGAAATAGTAAATATCTTATTACAAAATTATCAAAAGCTATTATAGCATATCGGCAAAAAAAGAGCTTTCAATTAAACGGATAAACCCGGCTCATTATTTTGATCGTTAAAAAACCTCAAAATATTGAAAGACTGGTAAGTCAAGAGTGAAAAAATACAAGCGAATATGTATAGATTATAATATTGTGTTAATAACAAATATCCTACTATAAAAAATGTCATAAACTATACACGATTTGTATCAAAGTGGATGCAATACAATTCAATCTTAACTTGAGTTCCGATACAGCGGAAGCCAATATTGGAGTTACCGCAAGTGGCTCGAGTGTCTAGCCGGGAGTACGCGCGACGCAACATGTCCACGCCGTTGGGAAGCTTCTATCCTATCTAAAACGACATTTAAAATTCATTTGAGTGCATCTCGACTGTCTCCGTATATCGTATTTGAACAGTTTAAACAAGAGTAAGATTTATTTTATCCTTTAATATAAATACGTTTTATATGAAAGCTTTATTATTATTTGTTAACATTGCTCAAGCGTAAAATAGCTTGAATAAGATCATGATATCCCTGTGTTATTCGTTCTACATAACGAGAATAAAGTTTATAAAGACGTTAGTCTAAGATTCGGCATTAGAAAAATATACCCTCATCTGTTAATTGAATCAAATAATGTTTTACAGGCAGACAGCAATATCATAAATTTATGAGAACAATGTCTGTCACCGTGGTCCTGCTGCTATTATCATTAATCATTTATTTTTTTATGTAGGCTGCAAATAATTTTACGCTAACTGCCAGTTATAAATATATTTAGAATTGATCGTAATGTCAAGAGGTAGACATTTAAGTGTATGTATATTTTAGATGATATACTTTTATTTGAAATTATTTATGTATATTAAGTAAAACGTTAGAGATGCTTTACTTTACTTATTATATCTTAAGCTTTGTATATGAATTTCAATTGAATCCCAGTAATATTTGCACATTACTTTTCTGGTAATTAAGTAACAAAGTAACTTCAGAAATTATTAAAAAGTTAATTTATATTAATGTTCGTCTTTGAAACTGTAAAATTTTTATTCGCAAAGCCAAGCTCTTCTTCAGTTCTCTTATGTCTGTAGATCACACAAAAGAAATTTGCATTCTATTATTTATTCAGATTGAATCTAAATATAATTTTAGTTCATAAACATGAGCATTTTGAAGTGTTTATCACTACCATAAGAATTTTAAATGATCCGAGACAACCATTAACTGCCGTATGTTTAACCATTTCAAAACAACCACCTTTTATGTTCAAAATTAATTTACACAACTCCTTTGAAAAATTCGTTAAATTCATTTCTCGAATCGAAAGAACGATCTTTATTACCTTAGGCAGTGTCATAAAGAGGTCGTAAGTAATACATTTATATTTACCCTTTCCGGAAGGCCAGCCGGCGTCGGGCTCACGCAACAGTTAAAATGCAAATCGGGATCAAGGGCGGGGATCAAACGCCCATGAACCTGATAACGAATTTCGTGAGTGCAAAGGATGTTTTTACAAATTATTTTGATACTTTTATTACAAGGCTTATCTCAAAAATATAATAGATTATTATTTCATTGAATAATGTAGTATAAAAAAATATAAATTATTATATTGTTTTTCTTTGATTTCGTTTGCCTTTGTCATACTGAATATATTGTTTCTTTCTTAGGATTCCGTAGTCAACAAAAAATCTTTATGGCGTCCGTCTGCCTGTCTGTCCGCAGTTAAGTTCAGAGACTCTTAACACTTAACGCTGGACAGCTGTAATTTGTTACGGGTGTACATATTGATCACACCGACAATATAATAAAATAAAATATGAAAAAAAATTTTTTAAAGATCTCCTTCTACACATAAAGTGAGGACGAATTGTTTTTTCTCTACTCCGTGGCGCGGAGCGTAGTTGAATAGGTCACTGCAAAGTATTGCGGCCGTGTGAAAACCATTCTTCAATTTAGGAATCTGTTTGCGAAATATTAAGTTTTAAAGTGCTAAAGTTTATTAGAGTCAAATGTCCCCCCTTCGCCGCCAGCTAAATGCTTGTGGGTTGTATACGTGAAAATATTCATAGCAGTGATATACATAAAGAAGTCAAAAGAGAAACTATTGCAGCTAAGCAGATTTTACAAGTTAATGACTAATAGTGGAAATTATAATACGTTCTAGGTGAAGTAAAAAGGAAAATTTTGTAGAAATTCCATTAAAATTACTTAGATGAAGTTGTTAGTTACGTAAAACAGGTAGTAAATATAACTTTATCATGTAAAATTATGGAAAAATTAAATAACGACATCCTTAACACCCCTTCTATATGGGACCATTTTAAACGTTATTGGCCTTTAAAACATAAACTTAATTAATGCGTTCATAGCATCAATCAAAATGCCCCCTTCTAAGTATGCATATTGTGAAGGATAACTATGGAACTCTACACCGTGCGGGGCTCGACACGTGTATCATTAGTTTTTTAATTCTTAATATGGAATAGATTAATGAGCCACATCCAATTGATCCTGATGATGCTTGATTTCATAACATTCGTAACAAATCTCATAAGCAACATTATAATAAATGTATTGAATTATATAAATCTCAATAGATTGCTGATTGTTGTGACGTAAATAAGCTGTTTTTCTGATACTTTAGTTTCAAATGAGCGGCACATCCACGATACTCGACATTATCTTTCTTAAATAGTTTCAATAATGATTTAAGGCTGGCTTAGACGGTGCGAGCTTAGACATGCGAGTCGAACGCGGCGGTAAGGCTTAGTTACGAAATACGAGCTAGCATGCGAGCTGGCCTATCATAGTCAGCTACTGCAGTGCAGCTACTGGCACGACGTTACCGCATCATACGAGTAACTTTCATGTTAGAGGTTATTGGCGAGGTAGTTATAGGAGTTACTAAAATATTTTTATTTGTACTCGCCGCTCGCCTTCACCCACGTATATACGTGAAAATACTCATGAATTGTTGTCACGGTGTCACTTTTCTTTATTTTACTTTCTTTTTAATTTCAGACTGAAATATGGCATTTAATTTTATCGTACGACCGGTCGCGGCGAGTCGACCTGCTGCCATGCGAGTACGTGGTAGCTGTCTACTAACACGTCATCAATTTGTACCGTTAACCGATTGCCGTGAGACTTACTACAACCTTATCGTTTTTTTTGCCAGACTCGGCTTTTATCCCCTGTGAGGGTACCCAGCGGATCGATTATACAAGTTTAAAACGGCCCAGTCGCTATTGTTATGACGTCAAAACTACGTCAACCGGCGGCGACAACCCTTCTCGTCCAGACGTAATTGTGAAGTCATAACGATATCGAGTGAGTCGTTTTAAGTTTACAGGCCCCGCTGTACATCTATTCGGAATGAATCGGTCAGCTCATCGTTACACGATATAAACAGAAGTGCCCCGCGGCGTCTGTCTGCGAAGTCTAATCTCGGAAACTATTGCAGGAACTTTGATACGGTTTTCTCTAATAGCTAGACCGATTTACGAGAAAGGTTTGTATATACCAGTTCATGGGTATTTAGTGCAAATTGGATGAGCTGCTAGATGAGGAATTGGATATTTGTTGATAAAGTCTCTTGAGAAATTTCCTAATGGACATGTAGAAGTGATCTATGGATAAATGGTCCCTCCCAAATAGCGCTAATGAAAAAATAATAACAATAGGCCGTGATTTTTCCTTTATATTGCTACATTTTTAAATTTACGTACACGTTTTTATCACAGTAGGTTTGAGCTATGCTTTGTCTGCCAATAAATCGTTCAAAACACTTATTATGACAAACAGATTTCGTATCTAACCTTAAGAACCAGTCGTTTAGTTATTAATATCTTTAGATATTATAAAACACAACGTCTACCTGCCCATTTGAATTAGGGAATCCCTGGTTCGATTCGAATCTTTTTTTTGCTTGAAAGTGCGTCATCTGAATATATTTCAGTATACACTAGCTTTTGCCCGCGTCTTAACTTGCGTGAACATAAAACAAATTCATTCTTTGTGTACAACGATTGATAAAAATAATGTTTTAGACAAAATCAACATTGGTCCGGGACTGAAATCGCGAGCAGGACTAGGATGGCATTTAAAAGCGAAAGCGAACTTTTTTCATAATAGAATAACTTGTCGACTGAATGTATATTTAATATGTCAAAGTATACGTTCCTCTGAGATAATTTGTTCAGAATGGAATCGATAGAAGCATATCTAACACGTTTGTCTGTGATAATTTGATCAGAATTCTGAATTATATCGAGATCAGGATCGGCATCAAGGTTGAGACCGGGACTGAAATGTTACAGACACTATTTGCACACACTAAAATTAAGAAATCATCTAGTTTGTTTCTACGTCAAAAGAATTTAGAAGCTTTCACGTTTTGCAATCCTTCGATTTTGTAAAAGAACATGCTCCTGTAGTTTTTTCGGGACGGTGAACTTTAGCAACTTTGATGGTCATATTACCAAAAAGAATTGTTTCATGTACAAATAGTAATCACATTTATTTACGAAACAGACAATTTCGTTATAGCCTATGTTGGTTTGTCTATGTTTTTTTATAGAATAATGCACTTACTATTAAGAATTAAAACTATAAGACACGTTTTTCCGATGACTAGCTTGAAATATGTTTTTTAGCATTCTCGATCCAATTTTCATTGTACTCTTGCGTTTGCTTAATTTCTATTTCGGTATGATCATGTTACTGCGGTTAAACGCGAGATGGCGTGGTGTATAAAAAAGAGCGGGAATTATGAAAGTCTATTTGATCCTAGAGAATATTGAATTGAAGTGATCCACGAAATTTTTTAAGAACTGCTGGACCATCTTTTTTCAATTTGATACTAAATTTTGATTACCTTTAACTTGTCAATCTCAATCTTGTTTCATTGAAAGGAAGGAATTATCTAAGAACTGATATGTTTGCACTTCTTCCGCAATTTAATTACAACAATATAACCCGCATTCATAATACTACAATGTCTTTTTGCAAATAATTGTAATAGGGATGAAATTAATTATAAAATTAAATTATTTTATTTATGCCATAAAGTCTTTACAGAAAAAAAAATAATTTTAAAGTAATTTGTATATGAATTACTAACTCAAATTCTATTAAATAAACTCATATTAATAGTACAGAGAAAATAAATTATTCGTACTGCATGTTAATTCGCAGAAATTTAAAAGATCTTTTTTAAAGTAACTCATATTTAAATGTAATGCAAATGCTAATGGAACACTTATTTTATCACAAAATAAAGTTGAAATTAAAATATAAGAAGAAATAACTTAAGAAAATATCTTTCAATTACGCTGTTAATATAATAATAATGGAACATGAGTTGTTGCCAATAGAAATTCTTTACTTATTGGTAGAAACTCCTCTAGCTGTACAGTTTTAAACTGTCTACTGCATTTTTTATTTTAGACTAATTTTACCTATCCAGCTTATCAAAAAATGCCATCGGATTCCTGAAAATCTGTGATTTTTATTTAACAAATATAAAATTTATTCTCAGTTGCAATGCGTCGATATTAATACTGAATTTGAAGCCTTGATGTTAAGATTGCTTGAATATCGAGAGGAAAATCAAGGAACGTAAATTATAAATTTAATAAACCAAAAGTTATATTCAGCATCGTATAGAAAAACAAAGAAAAACAATACAAATTCAGAATTTTTATTCAATACGCTAAGTGAATTTACTAAGCTGGCTACTTCTTACCAGTAGATAGAAATCCATCGCTACAAAGAGACCGTTGAATACCTGTGTCGCGGAGTCTTATACTCTTTTACAATGAGTGCATACAGTCTTAAACTACCGTCTTAAACCGATAGAACTACAAGCAGAAAACGAGTGGTGCTCTGTATTAAAAATTTAATTCATGAATATTTGAACATGACTGTAAAATGGTCCACGTATTTTACAGTCAACGATTTTTGATTGAAAAGTAGCAAGCTTACTTATTGTAGATCCATGTATTGCAGAAAAATATATAATCGTTTTAGATTTTCAAATTGTCAAGATAATGTCTGCGAGATATCTAAATCCAATTTACCAACTCTCATAAACAACTTAATCGCGGTTTATAATGAAAAGGATTAATCAATACAAAACCGAATAAGTAAAATTCCATAGATAACTAGTAGTAATTGAACATTACATTTACATTTCTGCTTCCTCATCAGACTTTTGTCACCATACACAATCCATAAAATTAATTGAAGTTTAAAAAAAAAATACCAAAATACCAGGGCTATCCGGCAGACATTTAAAAAAGGTTTATTGGCCACCTTCCGGTTTCAAAATCACCACAAACTATAATCAATAACTCCCAGTAAGAAGAAATTTGATGAGTTTACGAGCAACCATTTCAACTGTCCATGAATTATCTTTCAGTTCCACCATTGCATCATCATCATCATCACCATCATGTGTAGACAACAGTAATCCTTCACGCATTCACCTTTACGATCATTTCGGGTCTTTAGGATTACAACATATTAATAATGTTCATTTCCGTCCGAAAAAATGAAACATCCATGTTAAGTTTTGGGATAAAGCTTGTGAGCTTGAAGCCAGACTCTCCGGTCCTTTCGTTCCGGCGGAGGCAGGGTCTCGTGATGCCTCTACGAGTACTATAAGTAACAAAGTAAATGCTCTCGTGATTATAAATAGACGTTTCGGGAAGAGACAAAGTGTACATACCAATAATGTGTGCATGCGAGGATATATGAGCTAATAGTAAAGGATTAGACGAAGATAGACCGCCTTCAGGTCATTTACAAATGATGCATCTAAGAATGGCGTCTATCAATCAGAAATGCGGTCATTTCGCTGGTATTTCTTCGATAGCATACTCATTCGTTATTAATATGTTCCAGTCGGAATGACATACATTTGTATGACTTTGAATATATCCCGTATTAGAAATAAAATTAGCCCCAAGTGCAAACAATGTAAACGAGTTATAAAATATTTTAACAATTTGAAATAAAATTAAAAACCGAATTCAATACTCGTCCAAAAATGATTTTAAAATTAAATGTGGTGTCGTGGGACACCAGGTAGGAACGAAGTTCCTTCGGCCAATGTAGAATCGACACAATTAGCAAAAAAAAAATCGTGCTCAATTTTATGTAGGTTTTCTTGATTTTTCTCTTAAATTTTGCTGATTAGTTTTTATTTAAGTACAGGAAAGTATTTAGGAAATTCAGTATTTAAGGAAATAAAATAAATTACGTAAAATAACTGTCAACTTATCTGCTCATATTGCTTGAGAATACACGACATACTAAACTCAAAATTAATCATACCACATATATGCGTGTGTGTCTGCGTGTGTGTGTGTGTGTGTGTGTGTGTGTTTTGAAGATAAATATCCCGTATGAGCGAATTCGGGTAATTCAAATGTACAAAGGAATGCCTGGACAGAATTGATAGGTGGTAGCGGCGCGGGCAGTCGAGATGACGGCGAGAGCGACAATATCAAAACTGTAGCTTCGAGATATAGTATTCAATATGAATTAGAGTGGCAATGGATTGTCTGTGATTATGTCGACAATAACTTAGGATCTACTTCATAAGACTCTATATTTTTTCTGTATAGTGTACGTTTATTTTGTCTGAGGAACCGTAAACAATGGAGCCAAATGGTGTAGCCCACGATTCAGCGCGCACACACTCATCACACACACACACACACACACACACACAGATATATATATCTAAATACATACAGAGTTTTCATACTAATATACATAAAAAAATATATTATCACTATCCGTAGCTTAATTTGCTCCTCTTTCACGAAACAAAATGTTCGAGCTTAAAACGCCGCCCCACACAGCTCATCTGCTTTTCCGCGGTCTCGCTATTCGCGCCCCATTCGAAGCGTCCGACAGCCGCAGCGACGTCGCCGACTTTGGCCGGTCGTGGGGCGGGAGGGGGGATCTCCGACGGAACATCTGTCGCGGAGAGCCGACATCGCTTCGCAGCGGAATGTTTCCGGAGCGTATTTTATTCAACAGGTGGCTCTTGGCGAAGCGACCGCGAGACGGCCCGGCCCCCGGCTGGATAAACCGCGATTGACCGCCTCGTAAAGTTTAACGGGAAAATCTGTTTAAAGTCCACTTTCGGCGCTTTAACGGCCGTTATGTTTTGTACGAGTTATGATAGTTAAATCTACGCGGTCCGTTATGCAGCAGCGGTGAGATAATATGCATATTATAAGATAAACGGTTTGAAGAGTTGGAGTGCTGCCTAGTATGGGTGACACTAAAATTTTGTCTCGTTTTCGTTTGATCTGCTTTCAATGACTTCACAAGAAGAAGAGACTTTGTTCATGTGTATTTTTTATGTAGCATATAACTTTGTTATTAGATAATCGCTTTTGATGTTTGTGTTTTTTTTTTCGGAATTTAGTAAAATTGAGTTAATCTCTATAGGTTATCTCATACAAATATAGTTATAATTCAATTTTCAACAAAAAACCTCATATTCGAACTGTGATCAAAATTATGTTCATGGACTTTGAAGATACGTTACGTGACTGCCTTTAATGGTTACGAAACTTTTCAACAGTAACAACTATATGTATATTTATATGTAACGTGACAGAGTTAATTTAGTATTGAGAATTATGAGTGATAATCGCTTAGTTAGGTAGCTGTAGTAAATTTGATATAGAACTACATTTAGGCGGTACAGTGACGTGAACAGGTCATGACGTCCTTATGACGTTATATTACTTCAAAATTCAGAAATTGGTCAAAGTGAAGTACTTCTTTCGGTCGTGGATCAGTGTCGTGCGCATAATCCTCCCCCGCTATATCCGCGCTTGACCCTAATAGCACACGTATTGTGTTTTAATCATGTGTAGAGAATTGCGGATCAGATAGCTAAGGGTTAAACAGATCGAACTGTCTTTGAACTTCAAAAACGTTATTAAAATTATTAAAACATACTCATCAATTATGTACGTGTAACTAAATGGTCTTGATTTATTGAAAGGTCAGAAAGCTTTACCGATTAAATATTTTGATTGTAAAAATATTTTTTATTTATCTTACGTGATTTTTTTGGTATTTTAAGATAGTTATAAATGTAGATTCTCAACATTCAGATAGGAAAATAGATTAAGAAACAACTCGGAGAGTAATTATTTGAAGTTCGATTCTAGAAAATCGAGTTTTCAATAGACATCGACGTGTTGACGTCCTAAAAAGTAATAATTCTAACTAATTTAGAAACGATGTTTAGTATGTGTATGTATAGTGTGTGACTGAGGACGTGTGTGCGTGTGTGCTTGTGTGTGGCCGAGCGCTTATTTGTGTAGGGGAATCTTAAATATCTTTAGAATGAATGGATCTATTGAAAGCGAGTTTGGGGCATTGTAAAACGTTTGTTTAAATTTTGATTTCCTCAAAATTGGAAGGTCAGTTGTCTTATCGAAAATTTGAAAAAATCCAAGCTAAAAACGTTATTAAATTTTTTTTAATGTAATTTCTTAACTATGTTAATCTATCCCAAAATCTAATCAGCTCCAATTCTAAAAAACTGTTTTATCGAATTATATAAACAGGGCTTGGATTAAGTTAATCGTTTAAGTTCAATAGATATTGTGATCAAAAAATTTGCAAAAGATTATATTTTTAATTAACTTTTAGATTTATGTTTCAATCGATTACAAATACTGTAAATCTTTATGTACAAAAAACTGCATCAAATAAATAACAGAAACCCCGTACGAATAAGTTTATTCAATATAATATTATTGTCGAACAATTTCCAGAAACAATTTTAGAATTTTTTTTGCTGATCGGCTCATATTTGTTAATTTAATAACAGTATTGAGTGCTGCGAACCCCGTTCAAACCATTTCATTCGCTAAAAGACAATTTTGACAAATGGTTCTATATATTTTTTATAACTTATCTTTTTAAAAGAATATAGTCACAATTTTGAACTAAACCTTGAAAATATAATCATACATCTGAAAGTTTTATGGGCGTCCGTAAAGACAACTATTGACTACATTCTTCACCAAAAGAAAATTTTGTATTAAAAAAACAGTTGAAAAAGATGAAAAATATTGTGAGCTTTTTGAAAACAGGAAATTTTTCCAGTGACAAAATGCAAGTATTACATTTCAATAAAAAAAAATCAATGCGTTAATTATGTATAAATATTGTTCTTAATTGGATAAAACCCTTCATCATCATCTACCTCATCTTGTACCATATTCGGTGTCGGAGTCGAAGCAACAGATCTTAATCTTCTATATATTATCTTTTTTTTCAATAAAATTTTCATTTAACCCAACAACTTTTCGCTTATTCACGCAAACGTCAACAGTGAATTTTCTGTCGAAGATTCACTGCCTTAAATACCGTGAAAACCTGACAAAACGACCCGTCTATTTTTCCAATGCTGAAAGTACCTTCAAAACGATACGACTAGTTGCGCCCGCGGCGGCGCCGGCCGTGCGAAAGCCGTTAAGATTTAAGTAGTTTACGGCAGGAAGTCCGCCGCCGGCGCGTTCGGCTCTCGGCCCCCGACTCCTGGCGCGACGGCGCGCGCTCGCTTTATGCCGACGCGGATGTCGTCGGTTCGCCCGCAAAGGGATGCTTTTATTGGTCTGCCTTTGCGAGTCGCGTCTGCGACTTCTCTTCCTCAAACTTCTTGCCCAGTCTATAGGAGTTCTATATTTGTTCCGTTATAAAATAAAACATAAAGATACACGCGTCGCGTATCCGTCACCTTCGTATAATTATTTTACTGTGACACATGAGTATGATTGTGAAAAAAAAATGATAATAAATTCTATTCTCACGATAATCGAGTGAGCCAGTTATTTATTTTATAATAAAATAAATTAGAAATCGATCAATAAATATTTATGATTTCAACACACGAAGTATAATGACAGATTTGTGATTTTTTTAAAGAAAACTGGGACCTAAACCTAGAGCTCCTGTATTTATAATTAGTTGTGAGTAGGTGCGATAATTAATGTTTTCTTCAATACCTTCGGCGTATGTTCCACAAAGAAAAAGGCTTCATGTACATTATTTCGTAATTCATTTCCACTATCAACTGCAAGTTTTTATTTATCAGTGAAGCCTTATCCAAAATTATGCAAATAAACCACTCACAATGATTATCATGTTTAGCTAGTCCGAAACATTATCATTTTCATTTATTTTTAATATTAATCGGGTCAAATACTACTCAAATTGGAACAACGTAATTCATGTGTAATACACAATATTTGTAAATATGACAGGTTGTTCTCAGTTCATAAACTAGAAGTTAAAGATTGGTATTTTTTTATCGACTTCAGTAACCGTCAACGTCTGATACTTCATCTTATTTTTTTTTATTACTACATGACTCACAACTTTTATCATCACGAATCAACTTAGGACGTTCGCATCGCAGCCTTCAGAGATGAGGGTGAAAGTCTATATTTTTTCGCATACATTTTGGGGATGTACGCCAAAAGCCGACAAGACTAATAAATAAGAAAAATATTTCGAATCTCCAAAATGACTCTTTTCAGATTATACCTTATGCGATATCAAAGAAATTCGTTTCTGAATATGTTACATATTCTATGTTACGAGAAAAAAAAAAATGGTTTTTTTCCCGCCGCTAATGAATGAGCTTTGTATTTCATGTCGTGAGTGTAATGACATCTGTAATGTCCACAAAAGGGACAAATAATGAAGTCTCAACTTAATATTTTTTTTTTAATTTGAGTCCTCGTTTACAAAATTCGTATTTAACGATACTATCAATTACAGAATTGATATGAAAACAGTACACGCAACCGTATTAGAAATCTACAAGATGCATCATATTTATTTATTAAATAATCACCCACCTTTATTAGTAATTAGATCGCTATTTTTACTGATATCAGAATAAGACACACAGTAGTTTTTGACTTTTAATTTAATTTAAATTTGGTCACGAAGTCCGGCAGCACTTATTCATTATCGATATTTTTATGATAGTATATGCATATAAAACCAACATAAACTATTCTTCCACTTTTTTTTTTTTTGATTCGCTACGTCTAATAAAATCCTACTGTAATTTTATAAAACTCTTCAAAGAATATTCACAGAATAGGGAATATTATCTTAAGTCCTTAAAAACATATCCTTCCTAGTAGTTATGTTTTCCTGATACCAATGTAATGTAAGAGTTTAAAAACTTGTTATAAAAGTTTCTTGCCTTCTTGTGATAAGCGGCCGCGTCGCTGCCTAACTTATGGGTTTAACAAGCGCAGGTTTTTTAAAAGCAAGTGTTGTTATTAAACCTGGTCAACCACCCAGGTTCTCGCCCACTTCGCCGAGAGTGATAAATTCAATTTTAGTGACAATTTGTTTTATAATCTAAATAATTAATAATTATAATCTAAATTCGTAGTTTCCAATTACTGTTTTGTTTTGATGTTTATATAGAAATATTGATTTTTTATATATAAAGGGACTAATGTACATCTAGGACATAATTTAGCTGTATGTAGAATTTTATTACAATCCGTTCTTGTAATTCGACCGCTATTCAAAGACTAACGTATTTTACATTTATATAGTATTTATAATAATGTATATAAATATGAAATATGCAATGTTTTTATTTTATCTTTTGTTATCGAAAAAAATAAGTAATCAATAATTTTATTATTACGAAGAGGAGATAAATTTATTATGAATTTTTACAAAACACTTTTTTTTTCATTTCATTTTACTTGAAAAAGAAAAAAGTAAACTAATGATAATTTATATTGGTCCAGTTTGAATCAACTGACTTTTTTAGTTTTGAAATAAGATTTATGTAGTGAATGTTTTTTCTAAAGATTACATACATATATGTATGTAACATTAAGAAAAAAAACCTTAATAGAACGCACCTATAAATTTTATCAAGTCCAGGTGGTTTGGTCGTCTGACATAATGAATAAAAAAAAATAAATTGATGAAAGAAATCCGTAGAGCGAATGTGTGTGATGGAAAGGTCATCAAAAGGTGCCGTACAGTATCTTTGGCGGTATATTATACCAGTTTGGTGGTATATCGTGGAACTTGAATGAATCGCTTAATGGATGTCTGTGAAACTACAGAGATATACAAAGATCGTAACCATGTGGACACAGATCTGCGGTCTCTGTCCATCCTTCTGGAAAATAGTAGTTAACTTATAAATAAATAATATATTAATGAATATGAGACGATCAGTTTTTTTTTATAAAGTTGTTCGATACCGAATCGAACTTGTACTATTCCGTTTGTATGTTCCCTCGGGAGTCAACATCCGTCGACGGTCGCATTAGGGTGACGCTCGTCTTGCGGGCCGTTTGCCGCGATGGCCGCAAAGCGTTCTTGTTTAAATGTTCAATGAAAGCGGAATTCAATCTGATACACGGCGTATAAAAAGCGCGCAGTCAAAAGCTCCGCCCGCCGCCCGCCGCCCGCCGCCCGCCTCGCCGCTGTCGCTGCCCGCGCCGCGGCCCGGCCGCCCGTGCTATTTCCCCTTTAAACCCGTTTCAGGTAATTATTTTAACATCGCCGTAATTAGCTTTAGGGGTCTGGTAAATAAATATTATGGTTTATAATATTGTACGTCTGTTATGATTTTTTATAAAAGTACATAGGTACTTTGGAATACATAAATATTTTTTATATATTTGCTTCTACATTTTTTCTCTACATTTACGGTAAATGTATGATTTTTTTTTTTCATATTTATTTCTCCGATTATTAAGTGTAGTTCAGATAACTGTATAATCGTCGAGTGTCACTGTTATTAAAGTTGATAATTTAGGATACAAGAACATCTCGTTCGTTTATAAGAAGTATTGTTTGTTTATCTCGCTAGATCTCCAAACAAAACTTTAAATTGACACATTCATAATAAAGTTGGCGAAAGTGACATAAATCAATTATGCAAAGTATTACGATAATCAGACGGTCAGAAACAAAGTCGGTTTAAGCTCTATAGTCCATAAAGGAACCAACTTGCCTACGCATTTATATATTCATTATATTAGGTTAGGGAAAAAGCTTTTTCCTATTTTATAAGTAAAAATTTACAGTAAAATCTCTTCGGTTGTGCTGTTTCTATTTAACTAAGTATGATATCATTAAATAGATGCCATTTTAAAAAAACGAAAAATTAAAATTGAAAACGGTGTTCTGCCATTTTTTTATTGTTTTCTGTCCACCAAAATGAGTGAATCTAACCTAAAAACTCAATACATTTTGAAGTTTTAATATAAAAAAAAGCAAAAGTAGAATACAGCTGCGAAAAAAGATTTGTGTCGTTTATGAACCTAATGCAGTGCCGGTAATTGTAGCACAAAACTGATTCAAGCGTTTTCAGTTCGGTAATTTTTATGTCAAGATGAACCTCGCTCTGGTCGGCCTGTTACGGATAAAGTCGACGCCATTTTGAAAGAAGGAGAGCAGTTCTTACAAGATGGATGAAAAGCTGAAAATTGGCCACAAAATAAAATTTTGACCCTTTTGAAATAAGCAGAATATACAAAAAAAGCTTGGTACTTGGGATCCATACGAACTCACTGAAAAAAAATCTAATGAATCGTGTACTCATTGGCGATTTCTTTATTGAAACGTAATAAAATCAAACCGTTTTTGAAAAGATTGATCATTGCCAACAGCTGATGAAATTCAAGCAAGAAATAGAGAAAAAATGGCCGAAATCGATCAACAGATAGGGTGTGGTTTCACACCATGATAACGCCAGAATACACACACTTTTAGCGACACGGCAAATATTGAGAGAGATTGGTAGGGAAGTGTTAATGTATTCACCATATAGCTTCGATCTTATACCCTCAGATTTTTACATGTTTTGACATCTTCAGAATTTTTTTAGGTAGTGTTAGATCAACATCAAGCGAAGATTGTCAATACACTTTGTGGTTAGAAATCCCAAAATTTCTACAGCAATAGGATTACGTCATAACCTACTAAATAGCAATTGTAAAAGATTGATTTGGCGCAATCGTAACAAATGTAGACGATAGCGTATTTAATGTATTTCATAGATAATTTTTTTTTTTCGTTCTAGATCTGGTGCTTAAAGGCCGCTATATTAAATTTTATCATCCATATATAAGTTGATAACCATATCAACCTTCTTTGCTTTGCGAAGTGGATACAATTGCACATAAATATGGTTGTAGGTTCGGTTCATTACCATTGTGTGTGGTAGAGGTTTTGTAACTACACCGGTGTCTCTTTATCAAAACTTTATTATATTCTCTTCTAATCCTTCCATACCATCTTTAAATATACAAATCAACTCTTTTTGCAGGCGAACTAATTCCCGAGCCCGCTTATTGTGCTGGCAAACCTGCTTCTTCTGTCAGCGATACAGGTCCCTATTTCTCTTAGCACAATGGTTAAATGAATAGCTAGAGCCGCCAGAGCTATGGAAGGAGCTGTGACCTCTGCAACTTCTCCGTTGTGCATCTATTGAGCTCCAGTCTGGCTCGACGTCAAAGCTCTTTCCTGTTCACTTTACGACATCTCAATCCGACATCTGACACCAAATATTAAGTTCTACCACAATCCGGATTCGGAGATAGAGAAAAAAAATAAAATACTAAGATTAACAGAAGGCATGTATTCAACTTTAGTCTGACAAGAAGCGTGCTACAGAACCACTCGAATTCTTTTCATTTATTACGTTCAATTTGCTAATTCACTGGTGCTAAGAGAAGACTGCTTTTAAATCTCATAATCTCGTATATAAATCCGTGAAAAAAGCTTCTAGAAAAGTGTCTATATATGTGTAAACTAAGTCATAAATGTGTCGTCTTTATTTACCGATAAGGTCATGAACGGGTCACATTTGATCGCAAAAAAAAAGTAAGACATAGCAATTACAACAATAATCCAACCAATCAAAATTTAAATGTTTATATATATAAAAGTGTGTGTGTGTTTGTGTGTATGTGTCTGTGTTTGTGTGTGTCTGTGTGTGTTCTCTATGAACTTCGATACAACTGGATCGATTTCTGTCGTTGAATCGAATAAATAAATATTGAACGAAAGTCACCACGTAGAGTGGTCGAAAAAAATATTTTGACTGTAGAAATATAATGTGACGTGATAGAATATTTCTGATAACCCTTTTAGATTTGAAGAAATCTGTCTTCCTACATATTTCTCACATTTCTTTAGGGGTATATAAAAAAAGTTAAAATTTGTAACAACCAATCATATTGATATCGATGTGCCAAATGGTAGATTGGCAGACGAAAGTTCGGTTAGCCGTAATGAAGCCATATTAACCGATATATCAAATAGTAGTTCGGCAGACCGGTTAGCTCATATTTATGGACGTGTCGAATGGCACAGCGACAGGCGGTAGATCAGATAAATGTTACTGTATTCTGTCATCGGCTCATATTGGCCGTGCGACGTGTCACACGCCAGATCGACACGAGGAAGATCGATTTTAGTCGATACTAGTTGGCTTTGAACGCTCAATATTCTTCGACGAACTGGCGGTTTAACATTGATCGCGTAGGTTAATCCCTTCAACAGTAAAAAAAAAATGATAGATGAACACAAACACAGACACCATATAAGGTGATACCATCTATTCACTTCTTTTTTTTAGCACAAAACAAAAAATTAAAAAAAAATAATTACGAATTTTTCATTAAAAATCTCGATACCTAATATTTCGTAAAACATTTCAATAGTAAAAATAATACTCCTTAGTCTCGAATGATTCTCAACTGACACATTGACGATATGATGACGGAACGTCAAAAAAAGTGCAGACTGAGTGATGCTATCTTCTTTTTTTTTAACTACATATATTATAAATTTAAAACCGGATATTTTGAAAATTCATTAGATGTATTTTACGTACCTTAGATTATTCTTCAGCAGCAATCAGTCTGAAACAATATTATTTGTTTTATAGTAAGAGAGCATTACGTAAATTTCATATTTATATATATATATATATATATATATATATATATATATATATATATATATATATATATACATATACAATAAAAATCTTTAGCATAAATCAATGGAAAGGAGGCTATATCGAAATATCTGGTGACATATAATAGGACTTATTTTTCGTTAAGCAATTTAAAAGTAAACCAGTGTCACTTCTACGCTAAAAGCTTCAATTGATCCACAATGTTCATTTTTTTATGAAAACGGCCATAGAGCACAGGCGGTCTCGTTGCATCGCCGGCACGTGACCGGTAACGTTCGCATAGCCGCCCGACGAGTCGCCGCTCGCGTCCGGCCGCGCTGCAGACCGTACGCGCCGCACGTGCCGTCGGCCGGGTAAAGCTCTGATGCAGACAAATATTTTCCTATTTTCACGGAAATCCTCTCCCAATCCGGTACGGATTAAGTACAGTGTCGGTGTAAGCACCCTCGGGTGCGACGGATGCATACAATGATTCAGGTTCGCCATGCAGAATATGCATATTTTGTGAATATTTGATGAATAAAAACAATAAAATAAACTGGATGTGTGTGAATATGTATATTCTAGATAAAGAGGCAAACGCATGTAGTAGGTACATACGAATGTACACATGAGAGCAAAAATTGATACCGGGAAACGTATGTAATCTATGGAACTGGAGAGAAGGCGGTGATTTCAGCGGGAAAACGCGGCGACCACAAAGCGAGCACATATATCGATCAGCAAACAGTTCTCGGGCCCACAAGGAGTAGCCAGGTGTCCCCCGCGCAAACAGCGGCGCCCCTCGCCCCGCTCAAGGCCCTACATCAAAATGACGACGGAAATCCCATATTGCCTACATCAGGGGACGGAAGCACGATTTTATAAGTTTAGGGATTTGTGTCAATATTTTACTAGGATGGCTGGCCGGCGGTGCGCGCCGCGCCGGCCGCCCCCGGCCCCGACGCCCGCGCCGATATTGCAACGCACAACTTTATTAATTTCACGGAATTCCTCTAAAATGTTGACAGAGTCGAGTGCGCATTCGTTAATCGCTCGAACGGCTAACAAATTCTTAAGTAAGTATTTTGTTGGCGGCTCGCGTATGAAATTGCCGAAAACTTCGGGAGTTAGGCGCGCCGAATTATGGAATACGTTTTAACGCTTGACGTCGCGCCTAACAAAAATATAACATTGTAATCGGAGAGTCGGGCCGAGTCAGGCGCCGGGAAGTTTTACCAATATTTGAAATCTTCCAAGAACCCGCGGATACATGTCGACGCCGCCCCGCGCCCTGCCGGCCCCGTGATTAGCGCGCTCGCTGCACGAGTCAGAACTTTTTAAAAAATTTTATAACATTCTTATTGTTCCTTTCAAAATCACAGTTTATAAACAAAATTTATGTTTCATCGTAAAATACACTGTAACTATATTTTCTTATTGCTATAACGAACACTGCTTTATCTCGTAGTCTTTGCGTAACGTAACAGGTTCGTAGCCGGTTCGTAGCAGATTCGTAGCACTGTAGTCACAAGCGTCACGACAGTGAATATACTTGGCTGATCTCAAATATTTAAAACGCATTTTATTATTTAAATCAGATTTTGCTTTTCCTTTAAAGATGTAAGTAATATTATTAATTTATACCCTTAAAGGTAAAATAAAGTTAGTGTATAAATGGCAAACTGGTTCATTTATTCATAGACCAAATAGTCTACCTCTCATATCTACAGAATAGAGTCTATTCGATAAAATGTTTATATGTAAATAGAGAAATAAAATTAAAATCTGTCATCATAAAATAAGAACGATAACCATATTGTTCCTTTTCATCAGTAAAATATTAATGAGTTTATCGAAAGCATATAAAAACGCATTTGAATATTTAAACTCCATCATCTTCGGTTAATATAGACATTAACAGTTAAACGGTCGTTTTAAATTAATGGCGCAGTCGCGAGTCCCCGATACAAACGCTGCGAGTCACGTAGGGACTCCCGCGGGTTAATTAAATATGTTAAAGGCTGTTTTGTGGTAAGACAAAGAAGACCGCCCGTTTGCAGCGCCCCCGCCCGCCCCGCTGCGCCGCCGGCGCTACGCCCGCTGCCGCTATACAGGCTGTTTCGGCCTCGGGCTGATTTTTGATTTTTATTCACCATTACATTAAAATTTTAAATATCATAAAATGTCTAAATATTAATTTACGAAACGTTTAAGAAAATACTAATATTACAAATAATATTGTAATACGATGGCGACACATTTATTAGACAAACATTAAAAATGTATACATATGTGTATTATTTGTTATAAAGATTATAGGTTAAAAATGCCATTACTGCTATTTATCCATATTCATGAGCTTATTTACAAGATTGCTCTGAGTTTTATATTTTATTTTTGAAGCAGGAGGTTCACGATTTAATTGAAATAGGGTATGAAATATCTCTAATGACTGATGGCAGATGTTGATCAGTAATTCCTTGTATGACTGTTGTTTTATACGTATAAGTATTCATAATGCATAAACAAGTCAATGTTTGCAATACTGGAACAGTTTCATGCACGCGGGCCCATAACCATTGCCATAATTGCGGTAGTTGGCCGAGTTATATTATTATTGAAATAGAACCTAATATATAATAAAAACGAATAGCCCTATGACGCCAATTAAAAACTTGTACAACTTTAATTAACAGCTTTTGATTAGCGATCGCGCCCTGTAAAGCTCAAAACAAAGTTAACTCTCCGAGAACCGCGGAGGGGCGCGGGGGTTGCTTCTTAAATTATTCTCCAAAAGATTTTCTAATTTGCTCGCTCGTCGCGGTCTCCTTTCGGGGGCATGCGAGCCCACCCCACATGAAAACCCATTATGGCCCTAACGCTACCTCCAGAGGGTTCTGTATGAATCGTCTTTAAGACATCTTCGCCTTTTTACAGCCAGCCGCTCGGCGGACACGGGCGAAAGTGCGCTTTAACGCGCGGTAATAAGATTCGAAAGGCATTAACGTGCGGGTCGTATGTCGCGGGGTCGTATGCGGCGCGCGTACGTCCTATGGGTGATGTTACGTAATAGCTAAGAGAGGAGGCGTGATTCTGTCAAAGGTAAGAAAATTGGTTATGTTAGTGGATAATTTCGGTCGAGAGCGAGACGCGGATCACGCCACGGAGTTAAGCTCAGATCGACGCCGGCTCTTATTTATCCTTTATGCTACGTTAATTACTACGTGACTCGTATTTTATTATGCGGCGTCGGCTCGCAATAGGCCACGGACTACGGTCGTATAATTATCACGAATGTTCGTTTCAATGGACTTCGTATTAGCCTTTGGATCCTTCTTCTAACATAATTTAATCATATCTCATATTTAAAAACATGCTTGTCGCATTATATAGTAGAAGAGTATTTTTCACAAACTTCGGACACGCGTACTTAATATCTGCAAGAGATATATTTAACGTAACCGCTGTACCTGTAAACAATACTGAAGTTTAAAATAAAACGTAACGAAGTGGAATCGTGAAATATGATTTTAACTCTGACGTATGCAATTATTAGCGAAAACTGCCCGTACTTTATTACATAATTTCTCGAATCACGTCAGCTTACAGTCTGTACGGAGTAAACCCATATGTGTATGTAAACGGATATGTCGCTTCTAAGAAAAAAAATCCTACGCTACAGAAGCAAATAAGTGTAATAACATGTATGTACACACATATGTACTTGTTTGATTGTTTTGTAATCAGATTCATTGGTTCAGTTCGGGTATATAATGTGACTTTTGAAAAAAAATCCATCAAATTATAAACCAAGAGGGACCCGGAGCGTCTCGCGGAGCGGAGGACATTAAAGAGGGAGGAATTATATTACTTTAATAGAGTCAGTCCGCGCGGGCCAGACACGCGTCCGCGCCGGCCGGCCTTTTATTAGCGCCGGAAACACCGCCGGAAAATACCTATCCAAATATTATTACGTTCTGGGGAAGACGTACGCTGTCGTGCGGGAGCGGGGGTGACTTATTGTAACTGCTAAACACTCGCCGACAGTCAGATAGGAAAAAATAAATTTCTTTAATTTTTTTCAATAGGTGTAAAATATTAAAACATATCATGTGAAAGGAAAACAATACAATATTGAGCTTTGGTGATATTGTCTGTATGAGATATTAACTTTGTACAAGTTCCGCCGTGCCTTAAACCTTTTTATTATATCGAATATGGTGAGTTGTAAAAGAATGATTAAAGATCAAATATTTTGTACAAATTATAAATTCATGTCACAATGAGTTTGTTATAAGATCATAGGCACCTAAGAAAAATAAGAGTAATATTTTTAATTAAATGTGAAATAATCAACATGAATACATTTTAAATGGACTATTAAAGTAAGAGAAGTTATTGATTTTCGTAATACTTAAGAAAAGAGAAATACCGTTTCAAAATTCTATAAAAAGAATGCAAATAATCTCTAGCTGCTTAGAGAATCGTTATTCTTTAACATGTTTTCATTCCAATTTCAATTCTTTTTTCTCTATAAAAATTTCAGTACATCAATTGAAAACGAATTATATTTTAACTGATTCTGCACTGGGATAGTTTACAAGACAAAGCCAAAAGTATTTCAGCGCGTAAACATTTATTTAGCTATCGTGATTAATTTGTAAATGTAATTACATTCGCACAGACAACATAATACCTGCACGAAGTGCGGCGGGCGGCGGGCCGGGGGCGGGGGGCCGGGGCGACCGCGCCGCGTCTCCGCTCGCCTGATTCGTTTAATTTATGTTTGCGCCCAGCATGAGCAACCTCTGTTGCGCCGAATTTTATTTTATTTTTACGGAACGGCGTAATCGATGGCGGCGGGGCGGGGCCGGGCGCCCGGGCGGCGGCCGGCCCGCGCCCGCCCTATAAACGTTTATTGTCGTTCTACATCTCACTAACTTCACTTTTACAGAGTTTTATGTCCGAAAAATTTACGCCGGGAACGCCGGTCTGCGGCCTTTATTGCGACGCCGGAATGCCGCCGGCGCACGCGCGTAATTGAATGTAATTTCGTTAGCTTCTTTCGTTCGTCGCCGTTAAAATAAGATTTCACTCCGCGTCCGGCGTCGCGGACGCCGCCGGCCGCCGCGCGCGCAGTCGAAGGCGCGCGATCGGCTTCGGCCCGGTCGCTCGTGACGGATTCTTGTCGCGAAGTATTTTGAGTATGCGTCGCCGATTCCGACCCGTGCGAAGGAATGACGTGACTTGTGAAGCTTTTAAATAAAGCATAGTATAGAAATACTTGAGCGACCCGCGCCGGCCGCGCCGGCCGCGCGCCGGACGGCGCCGCCGGCCCCGATGGCGGCCAGGCACGCGATTATTAATTTGCTTCGGGGCGGAAATCGATAGCCTACAGAGGGACGTCCGCCCGGTCCGGCCGCGATGCCAAGTATTTTCTCGAGTGTGACACGAAGTCGTATTCGAATTTCATTTAGTTAAGAAGGAAATCGTAGTGTTTTGAAGAAGCACGGATGAGAACGCTTATGATAGAAATGAGAGAGCCCGCCACTGCCGCAAATGTAATCGATCTGAAGATAGGGCTCACTTTCAATTTTTTCCTTTTCTATTATTTTATATTGGAACGAAGTTCCTTACGGCGGGCTTGGAGGAGATAGGGATTTTGCTGCGCGACCGAACTGAAAAAAATGTGATAGTAAAACCGTAAGAAAAAGTCCGTGGAATAAAACCGTTAAATGAGACGTGCGCAGGCGCGACAGTCGTATACACAAGCGAGTAGTGTATTATACCTTTCTCTTTCCCCCTCTTTCTTTTCGTTCTCTCATCCCTTCTCTCTATTACCACTCCACCCCCAATGCATAGTATATACTCATGAATTCATGGACAAGCACGTGGCTAATATTCACATTATAGATACATTTTACTCGTGAGTAGTCACGTTTATTTTCATATAATTTCAAATCGTCAAAACAATAATAAATATAGTAACAATGGCAAGTGAACTAACAAGTGACTTGAATGCAATTGACAGTGATAATAGTGGGAAATTATTCTATTTCTATGTAATTTTGTGTTGTCAAACAAAAATAAAGAGACATATTTTGTTATTTTAGTTGATAATTTGAATTACGATTTTTTTTTCTTTTACGTAATTTATTTTATTTCCTAAAATACTGAATTTCCTAAATACTTTCCTGTACTTAAATAAAAACTAATCAGCAAAATTTAAGAGAAAAATCAAGAAAACCTACATAAAATTGAGCACGATTTTTTTTTTGCAAATTGTGTCGATTCTACATTAGCCGAAGGAACTTCGTTCCTACCTGGTGTCCCACGACACCACATTGATTTTTTGTATACCTTATTTCTGAATTTATTGCTTCCAAAAAATAAATTTTAATGCTGAGACAATATAGGAGATTCCAACGGAGAAACAAAAATTAGCTATTCATAATTGGCGACATGCACCGACGATAGATAACAATTAACAGTTAAAGTTATTTGCTACGTTATTTTGGAATGTATCTAAAAAGCAATCTTAAAATTGAAACGTAAAATCTAAACTTTCCTTGTGCAGTAATATTTGCGCGTCACACAAAACTTTCCCAACAAAAGCATCCCATGACGTATCACTCGGCGGAGGCAGGTAATAGTGATGACATATGTGCGGCCCGGTTTACATCATTATTTGGGCGGGCGGGCGCGGCGCGGGCGCGGTATCAAGGGCTGCGGTCGCCATGGCGACGCTCCCGCGGATTTAACGGGCGTGACGTCACGAGTACAGATTATCTCGCGCGCGAAGCATGTACGCGGCATGCGGCCGGAATGCCGAAGTTCCTCCGCTTTACTAGGTAAATAGTTTAAGTTAGGTTCGGTCGCTGCGCGCTGTCGCGCCATTGCCGCCCGCCGGCGCTCGCCCGGATCGCGAGGCTTATTAACAACGAGCGCTCAGATGACTAATTAAAAACCGCCACAAAATTGATAAGCATAGGAATTTTCCAATTTTTTCAATAATTTTACTTCAGAGTCATATCGCGTATTTTGTAGGAAAATATTCTACTAATAATATAAATGTGGAAGTTAAAGTATATGGATCTGAATGCACTATAATAAAATTTAAATGGGAAACATTATATCTTGGAATAGGATGTACGACAGAATCGAAATCGGGGCGAGAACCGGAGACTAAGATAGGGACCGACATGGAGAACGGAATGCAATACGAAAGTACGACTGGGCCGGGACGAGGTTTGACAGTGAGGTCGATCATTGAAAGATGAAGGGACTAATTCTATATTCACGCTGACAAAGAAGTGGATGTAGACAAATCATAACGGATAAAAATAAACCCCTCCCAACACTTTAGTTTACGCTCAGCAAAAAAGGGTATTAGCGGCTATAGGGTAAAGACTGCGAGGGTCTTACAGCATATTAGAAATTTCTGAAATAGTATTAAAATCAGACTAAACACGACCTGCACCGCCCGCGTTTTCGCTCATTTTCGTGTTTCAAGACAGAATGGGCAAAGGAAACACGCAAAGAATTGTGTCGAATGCGTAGATAGTACAGCTTTGCGCGCGAGTTTGTAATTTTCATTAGCGAATTGCCGACAGCGACAACAGCAGATGTGCCTTAAACTTATTTTAGGAAATTATAACAATGCCCGACTGTTTAAACAACAAACGATCTTATGAAGTATATGGCTAATTCGTTCTTCGTAAATTTTTTATATACACATAAAAGCCGATATAACGAATTATGCTGTTGTCTTCTACACGTCGGGTTGTAATCGGCCTGCTTTGTGACAAACCATCATTTATTTCGAGGGGCTCATTAATTTTGACTACTTAGATCCTCAGAAAGAAAGCACTCCGCGATCGCTTACCGCGTGTAGGGGGTTGCTAGTGACCACTGTCGTACGATAACAACGTCCGCGACGGCAGCTTAAGGTTCTGCTATTTATTTTGACTTAAACATTCGCTAACAACGATTCGTCTTTGGTTAGGGTTTGAATCGGCATCTTCTGGTTTAAAGACGATCATGGACCTAAAAGAATATGTACGTACAGAACACTAATTTAATACAATACAATGCATATTTAGATGTTCCATTTCGTATTTTTATTGAATTTAAGGTAAAGCATTAGGAAAAATTTGATATCACACATACATAATTTTCATCACATGGATATTTAAATTTAAAGGATGTCGTTTTCACGCCTCTCCGTCTTCGATCAAACGCATTCATACGTTCACAATCAACGGTTAATCTCCGCGCCGATCAAGGATCAGTACGTTTTTAACACGCTTTTATTAACTTCACCTGTATGTTTGTATGTATGTATGTTTGTAACTCTCCTTTGGCGGCTGCTGACTCCAAACTTGTCCTTCTATAAATCCTCCCTAAATGTGGTAAAATAATAAATACTTAAGTATTTCCGACAATCAAAAGGCTATAATAAATAAGATGCTGGACATACATGATAATTAAAATAAATTTAGAATAAAATCATTCAATCAAAAAAAAAATTTGGTTGCCTGTAAAGTCGGTATACGGGCGAAAGTTTTACGTGACAACGACTTTGAATGGTAAAATCATTTTAATGTGAATATTCATTCGTATAGTAGGAAGAAGGATGAAATAATAGTAACAATTTAAAACATTTATTTATACAAAGAATTATATTTAAACATTAATTTATACAAAGAATCTCGCACTGAATTTCATATTAACAAAATTTTATTTTACCTTTACACAACATACGTATTTATATACAAATATACATACAATAACTTGCAATACATTTGCAAGCTATGCACTAATTCTAGTGCTGTGCGCGGCAGACCGATCATAGTTGAGTGAGAGACGCAAGCATTCGGCGGGCCTCTCTCGTTCGGTGACTCGTTACGTTACCGAGCGTTACACCTTTTCATAAGTGACTCCCAGCCGCAACCTAATTAAGACGTTGTCGTCAAAACATTCTAATTGTATTAATATTAAATTCAATTTGAATGAATATTAAATTCAATATCAAATAAAAACGTTAAAGTCTGAATTGTTTTAGAATTTATCACTGCAAATTTTCTCTTTAGTTCAAAACAAATCTGACTACTGTCCGCCCTCTGTTGGAGATTCTCTATACAACCTGCTTCAGTCTCATTTTGAAATTTGACACCTCAAATTTTATTATCGAACGCTAAAAGTGGAAAATATAGTTTAACTAAAAACATATAGTGGAATAAACTAAGTAGAAAATAATTGAATATAGAATCAATTAATGAACAAATATTATTATTGTGAAAAAGCGTGGGGAGCTACATGTTTGTCCGTTCTTGAAAAGCGCCCCACACTTTTCACAATAATATTATTGTTGGTTCATTAATTGATTTCTATATTCAAATTATTTCTACGTTTATTCCACTATAAAAGTGTTTAGTTTTTAAACTATATTTTTAATTACAAGTAATTAGCTTACGCGACTTCAGCGACGGCAACTCGCCCACGGCCGCTCGCCCCACCGCCGCAGAGGCACATCTTACAGTGACTTAATAAAGAAGCAATTCCCGCAGCCAATTCTTTCCGCTCCCTTGCTCGCTAAATAAACAAATATAAAGGTGCGACTAATAAAACATTTAACCTGGTGGAGAGCGGGAAAAAAGCGGCAATTAATTGCAAGGAGGGCGGAGGGCGAGAGGGGGGGGGGGAGGGGCAACAGTAGCAATATGTGAAGCCATTAATTTAATTCAGTGTACGTGCGGGCCCCGAGACACGGTTTTAACCTTAATTGAGATTTAAGAACACGGCCCGAGGAGGGATGTTCCGTGCGGCGCCCGGGGCGGCGCGGGCGCGCGTCTCGGCGCGGCCGGCCCAGGGCGCCCGATTGTTGTCTTCCTTTGCTGTAATAACTGTGGCAATTTTACGTGAGGGACTTCTTCGGTCGCATGTCGTGTTAGAGCAGAAATCATCTCTACGTCTCGTTACTCGGACTCCTATTACTGTGACAGATGCGTGACTTCGTCCCATACGTGTTTCTGATTGCGTTATATTTGCTGTTAACGTAAAAACGGCACCTGTCTCTTTAAATTACACATTTTAAAAGTCACGAAATAGTCTTTCCAAATTGGTCTATTCCAAAAAATAATTGGGGAATAAAAAAAAATTTTTTAGTTATCGTCATTTTGTTAAGAATTAAATTCACGTTTTGATAAACGTGTGTTTAATACATACTACCAAATTCTTGAGTGTCTATTAAATTATTTATTCGTCGATTCAAATTGTTTCTTTGAAATTAATAGACGAAGTGTCAAGAAAAAAATCAACGCAACGCTTACATTTTGAGATTCACAATTAAAATTCAAATTCGAAAACATTAAAGCTATGACGCTCGCTTAAAGCGCTTTTGTGGAACAAATCTAATATTTTATTCTCAAAGCAGAGATACGAAACAAGACGCTTAATATCTTTAGAACTTCATACAAAATTCGTTGTATCTAATTCGGGGCTTATCTTGCCATCTGTAATCTCGCTCGGGTCGGTCTCGTCGCCCGCTCGGGTGCGCCCCCCGCCGCCGCCCGCACCCCCGCCGCCTATTGGCACTTTCGCTACTCTATCGACTTACGTGTTCGTTACACTTACAATATGTAACCTTTATCGACATCCTTGATTTATTAATAAGTGGCGTACATCTTGGGTACTGTAAGCTCTTAGGGAAATTATTTCCAGAAACCGCTATTGTTGAAATCAATGATTATGTTACCAAAGACGTTTATGGTTGAAAAGGATGTTCAGGGATGTCAGAGCGGCGAATATCAATATTCACATATTCAGCGGTGCGCTTCAAACTCTCATTTACAATAAGTAGCTGCTAACTGTTAAAGTTAAAAGCTAAACACGACAAAATATGTTGTTCCAACTTCACAATTGATAGTTAACCATTAACTTTAGTTTTAATATTGGAGGTGCGTGGGGCCACCTACAAATGCTAAGTTAACTTTCAAATCCTCTATTTTGGCATTTGTGACATTGACGATATATACACAGTCGTATATTTTAGTTCTAATTTGATTATTTTCTTAATAATTTCTAGTAATAAGTAATAATTAAAGTTTTTCTTCGTAATCCATTTCGGAAACTTCCGATATCTGTAAATTAAGAATCATATATTAGGTGCTTATCGTAACTGACAGCAACCTGTCCGTTAACATTTAACTTTAAATAAGTGATTTTTGAAGCAATAGAATTTGACAGTTTTGCTAAATGTTAAAGTAAATATTATGTTTAATAGTTAAAATTTATAGTTAAATACTACTGATTTTGAAACACTCCGCCGATAAACTATGAAATGTTACTGAATTGGTTACACGCTGTAATACCCTCTTGACTGAGAAAAAATCGCGGTATTTACTAATGCATTATTACTGAAAAACTTTGAACGTTACACAGATTTGCCTTTTTCCTTTTTGCCTGTTGATAAGTCGAGCTTTATGACGTTAAGAATTTTCGTTTTCCTCTTGTGTAATATAGAACAATATGAGACATGTCGTGTTATAGAAATCGAATGTAGCTAAAAAAACTCAAAATGTCTCTTTTGTTGGGTCATATAATTAGCTGTTGCCGACTTATTGCGTAAATCTCTTGTTATGTTTTGTGATTTATAAAGTTCGATAATAATTAATAAATGTCTAACGTCTAAATGGTCATTTAAAATCCAAATACGGTTATTCAGCGCATAAATAGTTCTTAAAAAAATACAATTTCATACATTTATTTCGACATTATTTTATTTTTGCTCTCCTCAAACAAAAAATTACATAAAATATGTATATATGTATGACACATACGCGAGGATGTTTCTTTGATGATATCCATACATACATTTTACTCCTTTCTCTGGACGTTTTATTTATATTACGTATATTGTTATAATGTAAATGCTAGATGCATATCACAGACGAAGAAAGCTAAATTCATATTTGTAATGTTTAAAACTCTTTCCAATTTAGCCAACTAAATATGTGCGAATTAAGAGGGGCTTTCACTAAAAATTGAGAATAAGGTACAAACTTTTCGGAATCAAAAAAGTAAATACCGGCTGGCAAAACTCAAGTATTGATAAGATTAAAAAAAATGTTTTTTTTTAAATGGAAGTCTTTTGTTTGCAGTCTATCGTAGTGTGTTGGTGAAAATGGGAAAAAAATAATATGCGCTCGGTTAATAAGTATCTGTGCTTGAAAAATTTCAGTACAGAATAAGATAATCAAGAGTTAGGGGATACTTTAGAAGCAAATTCTCCACCGTATTCTACAGATGATCGTCGTGCGCCTAATTTAAACGTGGAAGAACATCCACTAAAGACGACCCTCGCTCGCGTTGCTCGACAATGGTAATGACCGAAGAAATGGTTAAAAAGTGGAGGAAATGATTTTAGCCAGTGCTTATGTCACGATATATTTTATAGCTTAAGAAAAAAAAATTTCGACTGATGATAGCCTGCATAACATTTTACACAAACGTTTGGGGATGAAAAAAGTATTCGCTAGCCGGATCCTCGGAATATTTATTGAGCTTCTTTGGAACTCTTGCAACAAGATTCCAGTAATTGTTTTGGCTCGATTTACAATCATGACTTCACCGTTACGATTCAGAAACGGAATCGTCGCCAACCCCTAAGAAATTTAAGGGGAGTCGTTCTGCCGGAAAGGTAATGGGCTGTCTTTTGTGGGATAGCAAAGGGGTGGTAAGAATGTCTTGAACGCGGTGTTACCATAATGAGATGCGTAGAAAAAATAATAAAACTGCATAACGAAATTTGAAAAAAACGGCGAAGTAAAATAGTAAAATTTGTTTTGTTCCATTATGATAATGGCTCGGCTCACAGGTCTGCCGTTGGAATGGCTACAATTGGATACGTTGAATTCGAAATACTTAAGCATCCACCCTATCAACCCGACCCTGCCTCTAGTAATTTTTATATATTTCCAAAGTCGAAGGAGTGTCTGAAAGGACAAAGATTCCAATATGATGAAGCAGTAGTCGCTGCAGTACAGGAATTTTTAGGTGCTCAAATTGGAGAGGTTTTTAAAGAAAGAATTTTTAAACTTAAAAAAAAGGGCATGCCAAGTGTACTATGCTTGCCCAAAAATAAAATAACATTTAATAAAATTCACCGGCAACATACTCATTTTCACTTTTTATTGAACGCCTCTCGTATATCTTGAAAATGTTATAAATACATTAAGAACCTCAAGACAATAGAATTATCACGTTACAACTTTTAGCACTCAAAGTCTATTTATTGGATTTATGACCTTCATCCGCTTATATACAAATTTTCATTATAATTACTCTTAACAATATTAATATCATTAAAATTTCCTTCTGTAAAAAAAAACTATTTAAATAATTCATCCAGTTGAAACGTTGATTTAATCAAAATTTGGATATTCGAAAGCATCTGCCGAATTCGGTGGTTTTACAAAAGGGCAACACGGCCTTATTAAGTATGAATACCCCGAGTGCGCAAAAGAAAAATAACAAAAGGTGGAGTTATAAATTTGGGTTTTTTATTCCCCCTCTTATTACAGCGAAAGCTTCGCGAAGTAGTAGAAGGCGAGCTTGGTAACGCATTATATTGCCGGATCAGATCATGCTAAACGGTAATAAATTTTATGCACCATTTAAAAGTATTGAATCAAAGTATTTTCAAAGGACACCTCCTCTACTCTCACAGGCTTTTTTAAACGACGACGGTCGCCCATTGTAGGGCAGTCCGTAATTATGTGTCCGATTGCCTTATCTGTCAGAAAAAGAAAGATTTAGAAGTGATATACAAATAAGTGTGAGTCACAATGGACTTAGATTTCAATTTATATGTTCAGAATTGAATTTATTTAAAACAAAATGGTTATATAGTTAAACTAGATGTAATAAGGTCTATGATATGTCCATAGGGCATAATTTTACAGAATAATATGCATTTGTAAATTGCAAACTTTTAAATCAATAATATATCAAGTAGGAATATTTTTTTTTGGGTGACTACAGTATATTTAGCAGCAGAGGTAGTGATTAGTTTATTTTTTTTATTAGGGTTAAACTACTATTCAACCCTAACACACATAGATTAACTTTAAGGAAAAATATTCGCCCTGTCAAAGAATTCATGTTCAACTTAATATTAAATTAACATTTCTGAATTCGTTTTAAACATTCATAATAACCCCAAACATATATTTTTCAATAAAAAAATAGCGAATAAAGCTTCTATTTCAGTCCTTATATAACTTTACTAGAACTAAGACATTCTAAGGCATATAGTCCAACTTGAAGTTGTACGAAAGGACAATAAGGGATTGTATAACGTTACCCACGCTGAACAACTCCATGTTGCCCTTCAGTTCACAGAGTTCACAAGAGAAACCTAACAATAAGTGGACTTGAAATTTACTATTGTTTTGTTTTGCATAAGTTTAAAGGAAAACGTTTCGTCTATAAAAACATAAATGACTTAATTTTATATTTGTCGGGCACACTTTGTCGACGTCGAGAGTCTTTTGGTGTATTAAACTAATTCAAAAGCTTTGCAAAGAGACGAAATTGTTTTTCTAAACTGTCGTAGAATTTCACAAAAGAAACCTGCCAAAATCTAACTTTCAGACTTAAAATTGTTCTGTGTTATTGTCGCAATATATTTATTAGGCAATTAACTGAACTCTGCCCGGCTTCCCTGTAGTTATTGCCGTAAAAAATAACTAAAACAGAATTTCCATAAACACTTATATTACTATTGTAATATCTTCAATTAGTAGCAAAAACAGAAATTGAGCCTAATAAAAACTATTTGATTAAACTATTTTATATGACACCTGCACAGTATTTATTAATTTTTATGTGAACAGTGACCGACGCCAGTTATTAAAAATTGCTCTAGGTACTTCCTAAGCCTTGTTTGGAATGTACACATACATATGACCTCAATCGATCAACAATCTTAACGAATATATTTGACTGTTATTTCTAAAATATTCGATTAACTGATACAAACCTCTATAGAAATCGATTTGTATTATTAAAAAATATTAACTACATAAAATGTAATCAATTTTAACCAGTTTATTGAAGAAAACCAAAATGTTAAAAATTAATATGAAGAAAATCGTTATATCATATATTCAAATATTTTTGTGCGTTGATATTGCGTAAATGTATAATAACTCTAACGCCATTTATTACATTTGTATATATTAACTAGCCGTGCGCCCGCCCGCGCGCGGTAAACGACTGGACGCACGGCTTTATAGGTTAATTTTTAAATCATTAACGCTCCCGTAATGTATTTTGGAAGTCCAATACTTAATTAAAACTTAGTCTATCGACAAAGTCGATGTATTCTTTACATGTATACAAAATTTCATTTTGATCGGATGTATAGGTCAATAGTTATAACGGAACAACCAAAAACCTCTGTAGATTTATATATTAATATAGAAGTATAGATAAAGTATCGGAATCAAAAGTGAGACCGAGATTCCAGTAGAAGGGGACCGTGATCGGCAAGGAGAATAACGGCTAGTTCGGAAGCTACACTGAAATAAGATAGATATAGAGAATAACGAAAACCATACTACGTCCACTTTGGCGGAGCTGAGGGCGAATATCACTAATATGTATAATACATACACGTATATTGTATTCAGAAGTATTGCATACAGATGTGTTCAATATATAAAAAATTGTAGTTCTGCTTACGGAAGCAGAGCTATAATTCATTATCTATTGAATCTCGAACATGTGATTTGAATTAGATCACAGTTTTATATCGTTTTAAAGCTTCAATGTTACAATAAAATTTTCGGCGCCGGCCCTAGCTTCGATCAGGGTCGAGCGAAATTGTTTTTCAGCGCCGTCGAGTCAGTGCTCTAATTTTCCAGAAATTCTAATTCGGCTTCATGATAAGTAAACAATAATTGGTAATTTTTCAAAATAAATTTTTATCGCAGTCATCAACACATATTAAGCTTAAATTAAATTATTTAACTTTAAATGTCGTAACACTGTTCTTTGTCTATCCGAAAGCGACATCTAAACTTAATTTTTTGTCAAAAATCGTCTTTTGCATTTGGTTTTTTAGCGCCCCCCGTTACACGGCGCCCAGAGTAACCGCTCCACTCGCTCTACCCCTAGGACGGCGTGGAAAATTCGCCGCACGTAACAGGGGCGTAATTAAATCATAAACGAGTACAAAGAAAGTTATTAGAAATCGATTGAGAATTTCAAAACCTAAGTAAGATGTTACTTGGAAGTTGGGAGTCTAAGATTTCATTAAATTTTCATAAGTTTTCACTAAGTTTCTAATAATTCAAAATACAGTACAGTAGAAAACACATTGTATTGGTAAACTGATAGTTAATTCTCATAGTGTTTTTACAATAATTATAATTTTTACAATAAAAGCAATAAGTATAATTTGGAAAAACTATTGTTTTCAAAACTTTTCAGATCAGTATAAGTTGGTCGCAGGGTAAGCATAGCATTATTGTTTGGTATACATTCCGACATATATTTTTTATACTAATATTATTTATCCAAATGAACAGCACCGCGCCACTTTTTCTTGTAATAATTTTTTATATTTTAATTACAATAACCATAATAAAGGTAAAAATAATCATAGACAAAAAAACAAAATTTTTGCATTCATTAGGCTGATTGTAATTAAACTATGATAATATATAACGGGGAAAAAATGGTGTGGTGCTATTCATTTACATACTGTATACATAAAGTTGTACGTTCTGAATCTATTTATCACAAAATTACTGAAAATTACAGCAACCGCTTTCCGATTTCAAGCAATATTTTTTAAACGCATGATGCATTTCTACGAAGGCGGAGTGTAACACCTTCTATGTAACGCTATGATCACTCCTTATTCCATACATATCCAATCGGATACCTCGAATTGTCCCCATCGAAGGACACCGTTAACGCGACACGGTCAGAATCAACATTTAGTTTAGTAGATACATTTAAGGCGAACCGGCCGGCTACAAATTCAGTTAAAAGCCGGTGATTTGTCCGAATCCGGGCGCTTCCGGGCGAGCGCAGCGGCAATTGCGCCGGAGCACGGCCCGCGCGACATGTGTACTTTACGGACGCACTCTGCGTTTTATACGGCGATAAGCGCGTTACGGCCGCGGGGCGGGGCGGGGCGGGGCGCGGGGGCGGACGCGTCGCCGAACTTGCGGACGATCGCTGTCCACCGCACCGCGTCCTCATCGCTTGAAAATGTTTACGGTTTAACAGGGCGACCGTCGTTGTTGAGCGGCAAGAACGCGACAGATGGCCGTTTGAGACGTCTCGTAAGCTTTGGCAATGAAAATGCTTTTTCTATCGCTTCAGTGGTGTACCAGTTTTCGGTAAAAGTGCGACAAGAGCCTGGCGTCGTCAATTATTGAGATAAAAGAATAAAAATGATATAAAAAGACGCGTTATTAAAAGGGCTACAATAGTTCAAAAAAATTGAAAAAATATTAATGTTTATTGAAAATTACAAAGAAACCTAAATTTCCGATCTACATTTTTTGACTTTTCGCAAAAAATATTAAATTTCTCAATTCTGAAAAAATTATTAAAGTTTTGACAAAAAAGATACTGATCGCCGCTATGAAGTTATGTACAATGCGAAATACAATAATTTTTGAACGAAGTCCACGCCACGAAACTAAATAACGACTGAAAATGTGAAAGTTTCTACGGCGGACTCCCCATAGGCTAGACGGGGCGAATAAATACTATCGGAGCGACACCGCCCGCCCACGGCGCTATCTTCATCGAAACTTATCTCAAGGTATGAGGTCTCGGGAGACGATGACGACAACGAAGTGCGCGAGTTGGACGGAAAAGCGCACGCTTTTTGTTCTTCAATAAACTCATGACTTTTCATGCGAATGTAAAATATTGAAAAAAAAAATTTTCTTCCTTTTTTTTTTCATTTTTACTTACAATAATACTGCGACGGGTCGAAATCTGTACAAGGAATATGTTATGAAAATTTCAATCGCATCGATACGGAAGCTAAGTCACGTTTTTTTTAATTTTTATCTGACTGTCTATATATATTTGGACCGTGCATCACACTCAAAATATACAGAATGAATTTGTACGAAACTTGTAATACGATTATAACTAATACTATGTATTAATAACAATTGATAAATAAATTATTTTTATTCTAAAACGATTTTCAGGAACCGGAATTGGGATCGACAACAAAACTGATCGATATTAAAAATATGTGCTATGTGCAACGCGAGCGAAGTTATGGGCGGAAGCTAGTATTATACTTAAGGGACAAAAATAAGATATGATTACCTATAACTCTGTCTATAAGCATCCGTGACATGGGCCAGTAGAAATAAGTTTTAATGTTAAGAAATTAAAGCTATAATTCCAATCACGTTCAAACCCAGAACGGTATGTAAATTTTAAAGTAGATTAGGCCTTGAAATAGAAAATATTGTGACAATAAATATCACAAATGATTCTTATATAGATACGAGAGGCGTTCAACAAATTCTCAGTGCAAATATAAAAAAAAAATGCAGTTGTCATTTTTACTTATTTTTAAGCACACCATCGCCGCCTTTTCTTATTTCATTTATTAGATTTATCAGTTAATTTTTTAAACACATACAAAAATAGTGTTCATTTTGTTTGTCAAGATGTTGTCACAATCATCAGTCACAACCATTTTCAGTGCTTCATGATAAGCAAGTTCTATAACAGAAAATATAGACAGTGGGAAACTGGGTCTGGAATTTATGGTGGTGATGCGCGATTTAGAACCTTCAGTCACACTCGGTAGCCTTTGCAGTGGTATGAAGTGAAGCATTTCCAATCTTAAACAGCATGTCTTTGGCCAGTTTCCTTTTTTTAATGGATGCACTCTATTAAAATGCAACATTGTCCTTGTATCTTTCCGTGATATGACATACTTTCATAGTTTAATAGCAATATTCCTTAATAAATTTAGAAGATAATGACAATGACCTTCTTAGCCGAAGAAAACACCACGTATTTCTTGGGAAAAGGTGATTATCTTGTACGTCATAACGGCTCTTCCTTGCTTCCAGGGTCATAATAATGAATCCAGACTTCATATGGAGTAACGATATTTTCGGTAACTGCACCTAGATTTCCTCCACGTGGATACAGAATCTGCGAACAGCATTCCACACCCGTTCTATTTCTGATACCTCTGCAGCATTCGTGGCAACCATCTTGTGATCACTTTAACGCTAAACAGCAAAGTCTGTCAGTTATTGATTTTACTTTTACTTGACCATCTTTCATTATACTTTTTTTTTTATCCTATATTTCCTGTGACGGGTCTTTTACAGGTTAAATGACAAAATACTCATCTTCAATGGTCTGCTTTGGACGTATAAATTCACTAGACCAGTTTCGAATAGATAACTAAAAGGCAGACTCTCCACAAACACTATCCATTTCTTGTTAAATGTATTCTTTATTTTCATATTTTCTGACAAAGAATTAAATGACAACGCAATGCTCGAATTTCAACGAAAATGTAAAATTACTTATATTGGTAGTGTGTACATTAAATATTCTTACGTACGTTTTATAGTAGATATAAGACCTTTGTAGTCATGATACGCGAACGTTAGCCTTATTTGTTAATTTATGAGAAATTTCGCGAAACATTGAAATATCTAGAAAACAATAGCATAGAAGAGTATAGAGTCACGGCAGAGACCCCGCGGGTAATCTAGAGAAGCAACAAGTGCTATTAGTTGAGTAAAGTAAAATACATTTGAATGATGAGCTGAATTGATCGAAGTTCGTTCCAGTCGTTTTATCAAAAGATGGAGATAACCACGAAGAATCCCGGAGACCCCGGGATTCTTCGTGGTTATCTCCATCAAAACTAAAAGCTTTACTTCTGGAATCAACAATATTCACAGAGAAACAGATTATGCTTTTCTCGTTCTTGGGGCCCATCCATAAATTACGTCATGCAAATGTCTTGATTTTATAGCCCTCCCCTCCTCTTTATCACAGATGATCACATTCATATGAGCCCCCTCTTCTGATGTGACGCCACATATGCGAATTTAAATTTAGAAATTGTTAAATTAAAACAGAATTTTCAAAATTATTTATGTATTTCCATTTACATAAATACTGATCAATTTAACAATAAATCGAAAATTTTAGAAAATTTACAAAAAGGGTCATCGTGGGTAAAGCGACAGTTTTTTGTTACAGTTAAAGTTTTAATATTTTAGTTTTATACGTGTGACGTCACAAAGCTTATGAATCGCTCCCCCCTCCCCCGTCACTCGGTGATTCGCTTTGTTGATCCCTTCCCTGCCCTTTAACGTGTGACGTAATTGGTGAATGATCGCTTTTCAAAGCAGTGTATATGAGCAGTATTTAAAAGTGTACAAAAAGAGATTAGTTTAATCAGATCTATAACGACAATATAGCGAATTCCTTTTGTATCCTAACTTCTGTTTCAACAGATTTGAAAAAAATATAGGAAAACGAATACATATTCGACAGGCTCTAATAGAATGCAATGGAAATCGTAATGAAAGCTTAAAATTAAACTCGTCAACGAGTCGTAAAAAGACGAGCATATAAATATTATGACACGCAAAAAAAAATGTAATAAGTCAATCTTATCATCGAATAAGCCATAAAGCGGGGTATGAGAGTCCTCGCGGGCCGCACTCCAGCCGAGGTATTTATCATTTATTTGGGAATAGGCCGACGCGCGCCGGCGACGCGTCGACGCCGCGGCGCTCCCGGCGCCCCGCCCGGCGTGAGGGGATAACTCATCTCGAGAGATATATCGGTTTCGCGTAGAGAATCGAAAGCTCACAACTGTGACGCTAATCATCTCAAAAATTGGACGACCTATCGCTGTTACGTCATTAAAAATAACAGCTTCAATTGCAAAGATGGATCATGAGATCTGTTCGAATTTGCTATATCCGCCCTGGATAGCTTTCTCTCTAAGGAAAGCAAGCTTTTAAAGAACAACCGTGACGCTGGGACTCGAAGAAACGGCCCCATAAATATTCCGTTTTTGTGATCTCAATACGGAACGCTGAAAACGATCGGGGAAGAAAAGAAACGACAACGGACGACCGCGCATTTTAACCGTTTATTGCCGTGGATATTGTAAGGGAGAGTACTCCATCGAAACAGCGATTTCAATAACGGACGATGTGCACTGAATAGACTCACCTCATCACGTTTTTTATCGTACAATAAGAGTTTTTCCGGCGACAGGGCGGGCGGAGGTCGGCGGGCCCGCAAACGGGCCGGCCTCGCTCCCATCGACCCCTCATTCCGGTCGTTCCGGCCGATCCGTCGAACGTGCACCCGCCGAGTGGCCCGGTCGGTGACGCTGCGCCCCCCTCCTCTTGGGCGACTCGAAAACAGACTGCAAACACCGCAGATGGAAATAGAACACTACGACCGCTCGCTTGCTACGAGTTTACCTGTGTTCACGTCTAGCGTTCTACGTGGAGTTTGTGATTTATAGTGCATAGTGTTTGTGGTTAATTTATCCATCTAAATAGCTTACTGAAATATTGAATTCGTGTATTTACTCGAAGACTCTCTAATAAATAATGTTTGGAAATTCGGAAAAAAATACTATTATAATTCCATAAATTTGTCAAAAAAACTTATTCAAAAACGTATTAAAATTATTAATTGTTTTTGGAGTAGGTATCAACTAAAGCAAGGCAAAAAAAATCAAGTACTATCGAAGAAAAAGAAATATCAAAATTGGTTACTAAATGGTCCAGTTTTAAAGGAAATAACTTTAAAAATAAATATATAGTTGCTTCTTTCTTTGATCTTTCTTGAAGTTGATTGAAAATAATAAAACATGCCTATTGATTCGTCGTTGAAAATATTGTATCTTTTTGGAAGAAAAAAAATTGGATCAGGGTACATTTTAAAGTATTCGGGTTTGATTTATTCATAATTGATATTTAAAAATTATAATGTTGATTCATTGTACAAGAACTTTCAAATTAAATTCTGAAAACATACAAATAATTATTTTATTATAATATGGTACGTTCAACAAATATTATCCAACCAGAATAACGAGTCCTTGAAGTCCATTGCTACATGCAAATGATAATGCTGATGGCGCAAATTCGAAGTATTTATGCCATCAGCATCGCTTTTATTGGCCTGCTCAATATTAAATTTATAATAAAAGAATAATAACAAAATATTCAAAAAAAAATAATTTTAAATACCCTTATCGCAAACTACATTCAAATAAATAATACTGTTCCTAGTATGAAATTCTATGTTTATTTTAGATGCGACTACTTTTAAGTTAGTTCTTAGATGCACTTCGCAACCTTACCGTGCTATTTAGCAAAATTTAAAGCTGGGTTAGCTCGTTTCACTTTAATATCGAAGAACATATTAAAAACTTTTAACTCGGGGGCTCTCGAGCAAACAACTCATTAAGCATTTAGGGTTTAATTCAGTCTACAAAGTGTCTGCTCATAAAATGCTCCCTTAAAATGGCGTATAAAGTTTTATTCGCCAGATTAGAGGAGACGCACTGGTATCGGGTAATAAAGTGGAGATAAACAGAGTCGGCCGCAGCCGGAGACGGCCTGTAAACTATTTTCCATGTCAGCAAAAGTGCGAGTTTACGATTCGCGCCCGGGCGACTCCACCATAAACGCGCTGAAGCCAGGTGATAAAGCGATCCGAACCCACCTCGAAATTCCTGCTGCATTTTAAACTCGTGCGCTTTTGAATTATTTCACGGCTTTTAAACTCCCGAGAGTGCAAGTGGAGATTGCTCTCCGCTGCCGTTCTCGAGCGGTTTTATGTTTCGCACAACTCCGTGCCCCGATGTAGTTAACTCGACTCTGACTTATTTCAATTCGTCTTGGATCCGAACGGTCTTGTACTAATACTTTATAATAGAACTTTTATAAAAGTAACCATACTTATTGTTATCATATAGCATTTAAAAATATTCTGGAGAAAAATTTAATAACGGGAACAGAAATTCCACAGAGTGGTATTGGACCCAAGAATTAAAAAGAAATACAAGTGTTATACCAAATCCACGAATGCTAATAACCGCCATATGTCCTGCTATCTGTAATGCACTGCCCGTCATGCAGGCGGACCGCGACCGCTCTACTGCGTCGATATCACTTTGATATTGATTTTCAGATTACTCGCCCTTAGATAAAATGTGTAACGCGCGTACTTCTAGTACTGGTCGATATGAGTGCGTGTTGGGGACGCCAAGGGACATTGATAGGCTTTGAGCTAATGAGCTATGTGTACATTCAAATATTTCGTTATGGTCGTCATTTCTTTCATTCGTTTTAGTAGATTTCATAAAAATTCAACTATTGTATTTGTCCTCATTACGCAATTTTTGAGAAAAATTGCTGTTTTCAGACTTAACTCGAAGAACTGAGTCAGAAAATGCATATGGTTCAAAAGTATATGTATGTATTTATATATATATACACGGTATAACGTGGGGCTTGTCGGCACGATAGCGTCTACAATTCTTTAGAGATCTTAGTGAAACTCATCATACATGTTTTATGGACGATTACGAAGGTCGAGTTGAAATATGAGCTCAATTAGTCAACTAATTTAGAAATTACAGCATTATAAAATTTTGAAAATCCGAAAATTACATATTTCTACTGCTTATCCTTCAAATAACTTTTGAACGCATCAAAATATTTGATTTTTGTAAAATATATCTCAAAGCTGAGAAAATAAGCGTTAATTACTCATTTAAATTGTATAGTTAGACCAAAAAATATTTATTCTGGGATTATTTAAATGAAATTTTTAGTATTTTTTTTCTATTATAACAGTTTAATTAATATCCTTGTATACTTGATTGTACTTATAAATACATTCACCAAAGTGTTAAATCGTATTAATGAGAATAAAATTGTAAAGTAATAAATACAGCACGAATGCTTACGATAATTCGCATACATTGTAAATGCATATTAATGTTTTAATAAATCAATCCTGCAATAACCGGCTCCTTTGAGATCGCACAAACGGAGCTCGCGACGCGCCGAGACATTCAATTTATCATACTCCCCGTTGGAAGTCATCGGGACTCAAATATATCGCGTTACAACTCAAACACGCACTCGAAGTAAGTGAATAAATGGGCAATTCGACATCGATATTTCTTATGCCAGTCCCATTCCCCACCGCCCTCCCTGCGCAGCCGGCGCCGGCGTAATAATATAAACGTTGTACGAGTTTCGTGAGCTGATCAATCATCGGGCAGACGGCGCGGGCGGCCGCGACGGCCCGTCAGCGGCCGATCGTCGAGTTTTGTGAACTCTTTCATTTCTCTAATGAGTTCGCGGCGGGGCGGAGCCGCGGCCACCCTAACCGCGAAAATGCAATACTCCCGGCGCAGAGTTAATAACTCACTTTACTTATTCGTATGACGAAGTTCTTGGTGTTCGGATGTTCAGACTAGTGATTAAAAAATATAGTTAAGGGTTATCACTAAATTACAATGATAAGAACTCTCCTGAATGGTTGTTTAACCCAGAAAAAAATTGCTAAATCTGTGGGTTTTGTAATAACCTTATGGCAACTTAGATGATTTCAGCGTCGATTTGAACGTCCACTTCTGGACATAGCTTCCTCAGTAGTGCTCCACGACACTTTGATCCTGAGCACCTACAACGGACGCTCACTCATATCCTTTACGGGGTCATCAGCCCACCTAGTGCAAAGCAGTCCCATACTGCTACATCCAGTTTGCCGTCGCCACTAAAGGATCTTTATCTTCCGGCGGTTATCAATTCTACAACTTATGTCGCCTGCTCATCGCTATTGTTATTGAAGAGGTGAATCGTCAACAACTCGAAAATGAGTGATGTATTCTCCTGCTGCATGTTGTTGATGACGTGTGCTTTCAAATTTAAGAACTTTCAGACGTTTTCAACGCCACGGTAAAGAGTTTCAGGGATATGATATCTCCCTGACTTACAACTTTGCGGTTAGGTTGGTTTTGTGCATTCAATAAGTAGGTACTCGGAATGACATGGTAGCATTATTATACGAATTCTCAGCACTCCGATGTAGTCAACGTGGCATCGCTGAACAAAACGAAACACCGCCCGGATTTCTATTGAATGAAAATCTTTTTCGTAGTCCAAGCATAGTATCCAATTACACTCCTTGATATTTATGCAATTTTCCGAAAGGTGTGAATGTTGTTCAAAATGCTGAATGAAAACCTATCGAAAACCAATTTAATAGTGTGGTTGGATATCATCAAACCTGCGCGTAAGACATAGCCTTTACCTTAATTCAAAACCGTGGTGGACCTTCATTCAAAAAGATGTTTTCTAAAGAATATCATAGTGGTATTATACTATAACACACGGGCTCCACACTTCAAACATTGTACCTTCTAATATAATGGAATAAAATAACTTCTCAAAAGCCAATTCTTTTTACTAACGGTTTTCTACCCGTTCTCAAAAAGTGGGTCGTAATTCTATTCCCACTTGATGCTTCATTGTTTTTTATTTGTTTAAGGACAATTCTTATGCCGCACAAATAGGACATTCGGAATGTCTTTTGTTTGGTGCCGGGTTAACACGTTCGACAATCTTTGACTTTGCTTATAACAGATCTTTTTGTCGACGTATAAAACTGTCGAAAGCCGTTATCGATCTCTTCAAAAATTTCTGGTCTCGACAAGACGATTTTGTTGTCATCAGTCTTCTGCTTTGTCGTCTAACTTTATAATTGTTTTGCTCAATTATCTCTTCAATACCGATGGCATTATACTATATATCGCATAATACATATGATGCATGTCGTGTCTAACGATCTTGGCAATCTGTATGTTGTGGTGTATTTAATTCTCAAATTAAATACATCATAATGTACAGCTGAAGAGTACATTTTCATATTTCGTCTTTGTGTTATTAATTTCACGGTATCATTAGAGAATTCTTTTGGTTTGGCGTCTAGTTAGATCATTTATTAAGAATGTTTATTAATTTGAATATTGCTCATTATCACGAAAATTTATTTTAATTTTCATTATTATGTTTTTCGTAGTTCTATACTCGACACGTCTGCGTTCAGGGCTCCTAAGGAAAGTAGCATAACACGCTGCATAATGTGTTAAAATTTTAATGTATAGGTATTATAATTAACTAAGTTATAAATAAATTTCAATTTTCCTATATTACTCTAAATTTGTTAGTGTTTCACAGTCAAATTAAAAAAAATGGGTCACTTATGGCATAACCTCGAAAATAGTTTTTTTCACAAAACAAAAGGAAGAGATCTTTTTATCTGTTCTATAGTCCATTTATCTACCAATCCTATTCTTTGTGTTATGTTTTGATGACCCCACTGTTGAGGCATAACCTACTACAACCTTTTTATTTCATATTAAGGGCCTCAGACTTTTAAATGCTCCAAGTGGCTTAGTGTGAAACGTGGATTGTAAGATATAAAAAATTAAGCGAAATGCTTTAAATCCCCCATTAGGAATAAATCAAAATTCGTAAGAAATTTAAGCACAATGAAGCAACATGACGACTGACGAGATATATGTTGAGACATAAAAAAAACAAATTCTCAAAAAGAATAAAAAAATGGTATTCAATAGAAGGGAAAACAAAATAAATAAAATAGCACGGTATATGGACAAAAGGTACTAAAAAGACTGTAAGAAGGAACTGGATGAAAATTATAATACAAAAAGAAATAGGGGATCCTGAAGATGTCCCATGTTCACGAACATATTTTTTGTATTAAATTGAATCGATTTCTGAATTCATCTACTTAATCGACTATAAGATTTACCACAACTGACAGAAAAATTGGACTCCCTGATTTCATATAGGAGACTTGAGTAGACAAGATATGAGCTACTACAACAGGAACCAAGAAGAAGGGCCTATATTGACAAAGAGCGAAACAGAAATCAAAAAGGCTCTTGATGAATTTTACCAATCCCTGAGCGAAAGCTAAAAGCTCTGCATCAAGCGAAGAGAAAAAAGTATGAAAGATTAGCTACACAATATAAATTTCCGAAAAAAGAAACAAGTTCAGTCAAGAATTCGACATCATCCATTCAACTGCGCTTTAAGATTTTTTCCAACAGAAGATTAGTCACGTCCCGAAAACTCGCTTAGATAAAACACTAGCTATTACAGAAACCAATAAGAACAGAATACATTAGCATAAAACAAAATAGAGATTAAAAAGACTGCGAATTAACTCTACCAATCTTCAGAAATGAACACCGAAAATCTACACCATGCAAAGAAAATGAAGAATGAAAGATTAGCTGAAGAATCAAATTAGAAAAAAAGGATTGTTTAAACTGTATATGAATTATTACAACAGGGGCTAAAACGAATAGGCTGCATTATCACAGAGAAAAATAGAAACGAAAAGGTTGCATATGAAATATACCAACTTCTAGAAACGAACACTACAAGCTCTGCACCAAGGGCAAAAAACAAAGAACAGAAGGTAAACGGAAGAAACTTACTCTTTCCCAGTATATCTATTGACACATCATAGTATCTATTATTTATCTCTACTTCAAGTTTTAGGTTGCACGAATATCTGCTTGCTCTACATGCCAGCCATTCCTAATCCAGGCTAAACCCTGCACTACCCTCCTATAATTATGTTCCCTTCGGTATATCAACACTTGTTTCTTTCAGTCAATATGACTGGCTGAAAGTTAACCTTGATGGTAATGATGATATGATGAAGTAAATTGAATCGATATCTAAATCATCGCTTCAATTTGCTAGAACTGACATGACGATGCCTTTATCAAATCTTTTGAAAAGATACGCTAATACGCAATTAATATACCCATAAACATCATCATTATATCGTTTTCTCGGCATTTCATCAAATTAATAGTATAATCTGAGGCTCGTAAAAAAAAATTGTGGTAGTATCTTGACAATGTCATATTATTACTATAATTTTTCTTAAAAACATGTTTAGTTACCGTTTTGAAATCCCACTTATATTTCAGCTCACTTTAAGGTCTATTAGTCCACGCAAGAATAATTTTATTGCGTGAGGCGTTAATTTGCGGAAATCCATAATAGACGCTTGCCTTTAACATGTATTAACATGCAGCATGCAACCCACCGCTGACCCTCGAATCTGCCCCGTCACTAAGAATCTCTATTCAAAGAATGGAATGTTGGTTCGAGAGGATTGGTGGAAATCGAACACTTAAGCAAGTGTTTATTTTTAATTATCTTAGTCCGCTAATCGTTATATCGTTCCGTTATCCTTACATTGTACATAGAAATTAACAATATAAATTATAGTGGTCAAAGATAATAAAAAAAATTAAAACATGCTTAGGTGTTCGATGTCTGTCAACCTTATCGATTCAATGTTCAATTCATTGGTTGAGGATTCGTAGTGCAGGGGCAGATTCGAGGGTCAGCGGTGTGTTGCATGCTGCATGTTAATGCATGTTGCAGGCAAGTGTTATGCAAAAATAATTTGTATAACCCTCTCTGTTACGAAATTATATCTTGTTTTATTGCACATTGTGAATTTTGAAGTACTTTAATAACGCCTTCTACCGATCAATGGTGTGAGCATAGAATTATTATAATTCTAGGCTTACGTTAATAATTGATGGAAAATGCTTAATCATATGTTGTTAATTTACGCATTTTATTTTTTGTCATAGTCTCAAGTATATCTTGTCACCTAAAGATATATATGAGAAATTATACACAAATATGTACGTTACATCGCTATCGCTAGCAGGACCTAAATATAAGAGGTTTTTAAAATAAATATAATTTATCAAATAGATCTCAAAGTAATACAACATAACCGTGTATACTACAGAATATAGGAGAATGTCTCGAGAGAGAAATTTATTATTGCTTAGTATTGGTGAAACGGATATAGTGTTACAATAACAAGTAGAAGTCTTTAGTAAACAGATAGGTTTTGTATAAAATGTATTTATGGTTTCACATACTTTTAAGTAGATTTCACTTAATTTTTACTACATTTATACTTTTTATGTTTTTTCGTGATAATTTGAACCTGTAAATAACTGTAAACCAAATGATGAATGGATATAACAGAAAAATGTAAAACGGATATCAAAAATTAAGAAAGAAATGGTAAACGATTCTTTAAAATTGAGCGCGTGTCGCACAAAACCTTCAAATGGGACGAAAGATAGTAATGTACAAAGTGCAAGAGTTTAGAGTAGATTTAATGTTGTGTTTCAGCTTAACCAGATCTGAAACGCGCTAGCCTTAATCCACTTAGAATAACACTGGAGCTAATGTAGCGCCGAGACCGCGCCGCGGCGCCTCGTCCGACCGCTCCGTTCCTTATTGTCTGGCGTTGGGGGGATTTTCAGCTAATTTATACCTATGGGTAGTGGGCGCGCCGCTCCTTACACGAAAAAATATGACCAGCTTTGCACCGCCATTTGGAGGATATGCTCGGACGCGTATTAATTGAATTAATTTTGGATTATTTCAAGATCACGAGTTATGTGAAGGTCGGCTTTTAGATTTCATTCGAAAAGTGTAACTAGGTAAAGTAAACGACGTGTTTAACGAGGCACGTTTTGAAACTGGCAGCCTAATAAATTTGGAATTCAGGAAATTTCGTAGTAAAATCAAATAAGAAATCGTTTTTTTCTTTCTGAAATACGGACAAGCACGAATAAAAAGAAATGTAAATGGATATTCGAAAATAAAGGTAAAATAAATAAAAAACTACCCGGATTCGTATACTGAAGTTTCCATACCACCATACAATATATTTATTTGTGTTGTATATTTACAACGTTAGTTTATTTACAACGAAGAAAGTGCATTTCTTCTTCATATATTTCGAGATGCTTAGCTCTACTCAGACTTACCTATCTTATACAATGTGCACCACAATCATACCAAGTTTGATGCTCGAACGTATTAGCGTTTGTTACGAGGGTTGTTATTTATATATCTGGAACTGGCTACATACAGAACAATATTTAAAAAGTAATTGCAACATTTAAAAATGAAACTCCTTGGCTGTAGTACACAGTTTGTTTCGTGTAACTATCAGTTATTTTACCATTGTGGCGTCATTTTGAAAATTGCGTGTCTTTATCACCATTTTAACTCGTGAAAATTTAGAGCGTTGATTTATTACGATTTTCGGCGTGGGCTAACTCAAAACCAGTGCATCGATCAACTCACTTCGAATTCTGGGGATGAAGCACCATCAAAAACCACTACATATCACTGGTTTAGTGAGTTTAATTGTAGGCGGTTTATGTTCACGGATGAATTTAAAAAAGGTCACCCTAAATCGTTTATTGTATCACAAAATATCGATATTGCGCGGAAACTCATAATGCAAGATCGTCATATTACATATTACGAGATAAAGGCGTCCCTGAGCATAACTATCACGAACATACATAAGATATTACACGAAAATTTGGCTGTAAAAAAAAGTTCGTGTTGGATTCCGCACAACTTGAGCATTGAAAACAGGCTCGTGTCGATTAATGCAAAAAGACGATAAAAAATACAATAATGGTGCATCAAAAGCTATTTATAATATCTACACAGGTGATGAATCTTGGATTTGTGCGTATGACCCCGAAACTAAACAACAGTCAACGATGTGAGTGTTCCAAGATGAGCCGAACTTAACAAAAATGAAACGTGCCAAAACCACTTTGAAGCAAAAGGTAGCCTGTTTTTTTATATAAATGGTCATGTGGTTTCAGTGTCACTAGAGAATTGTGAAACGGTCAATTGGGAGTGGCACACGATCATTTGTTTGCCAGAAGTCTGAAGAAATAAGAAAGAACAATCATTCTTCATCGTGACAATGCTAGCTGTCACACGTCGGCCGAAACAACTCGGTTTTTGGACGGTCAAAAGATCGAATTAACGGGTCATCCGCTACGGCGGATACTGTTGGGCGATTTCTATTTAACGCATCAACGATTTCTATTTATTCACAAGCGTGAAGAATAAATTACGTGATCAACGTTTTTCGAGCTGCGCAGAGGCCGTTGATGCGTTCAAAATGCACGTTTTTTAGATATCTTAATGAGAATTAAAAAGTGCTATAAAAATTGGTTTCGGCGTATGCAAAAGTGCATCGATCATCATGATGAATATTTCTAAAAGCAATACAATCATATTAAATAATAGATGTTTCTTTCTTTTTGATATTCCAGACACATAAATAGCAGTCCTAGTATGTGTGTACTCTTTTTTTTATATTTTTACTTTTATTTTTTATTACCTGTTAGGACATCCATCACAACAAAAATTGATAATTTCAACTTGTTTTGTATTCCGGTTTAAAATTGACAGATTTTTAAAAGTTAGACAGACAAACTGTCAACGTTAGCTTTATAGGCGTAATAGGCTTTCGTACCGAACCGTAAAACATATCTTTTATATACTATAAATTTCAGTTTCATGTAAATAAATCCAAAGCATTAAAATTAGAAGCTGCTGCAATTGCAAACATCTAGGTACATTAAAAACCTTGAATGTAGTAAACCAGAGGAAGTTTATTATCAAGTTTGATTCGCTAACCAAAAGTAGATTTAACTGAATTGAACGATAAACGTAGCTGGGGTGCATCGTTCAAACATTAATTTGTGTAAAGACAGGCGCCCCGCGCTCGCGGGCGGGCGCGGGCGTTCCGCTGTTGCAACTTCGGCGCCCGGTGTTCATTAGAAGTTGGACTTGTATGAATTTTCGCCAACTTTCGTACGTAATGAGGACCAAAAGGAGCTAAGTTTAAGCGCTTCAGATTTTAATACCCCACCGGCGTGTCCGCGGACGCGGCGGCCGGTTTAATAGTGAATTGGCCGGACGAAATGCGAAACGGCGCCGAGTTCGTCGAGTTAGAAATCCAATATGCGCGGCGACTTCAATCCGAACGAGCTCCGATGTTTGCGGTCGGGCTTTCAAACATAATAACGACTCTACCATAAAACTAAGAGGACGCTGTTGACGCCGCAGCGCTCTCAAAACGTGTATATGAGCCGTTTAATCATACAACTTTTCATTAAGGCACGCTCATTAAAATACAACTTTACTTTGTATGATTTTTTTTTATTGCGATTCAGACGATATGCTGTTGTTTATTGATTTTCCAGTGTATATCAAGACAATATAAACGAATACTTAAAAATCACATTCAAACGCTTATTAATATTATTAATGTACATGTTACGTCACGGCGGGCTTTAAGCTACTTCATCGCGTCGCGTGTATTCACCAGAAACAATCATATCCTAAGGCGCGTCGTTACTTCAGATTGTCGGCTCAGATTCTAATCACAGCGACACAATCTTATTACTTCTGAGCTAAGGGCTTGGATCTTAGCACTTCACTTTTGCCAAGGGCGATTTGGGAGCTGTTAACGACCGTCGTTCCGATGGATACATCCTGGACCGACGGTTCAGCGTGCTGTTCGAGGCACGGAGCGAATTTAAATTTGACTTGAATACTCGTCGGTCAATTCGTCCGTGGTCAGGATTGAACCCAATACCAAACTTCTAGTTCGAAGGCAATGCTTTTTACCACCGCTCTTTGGGTATTATATATTGTTTTAAGTTTTTGATTGTCATTTCCGAATCGAGTAACGGACTAAGCTGTGCTGCTTATGCTATCAATAATATTATGCAGTTCACTGATGAAATTGCATATAATATATATATATTGAATTATTATCGTTGACATTTACGATGTAATTGTTGTCGTATCAACGGTAACACCAAATATATTGACTTAATAAAAATTATCACTTGTGCAATCTCTGACATAACTTGAAACTCACATCAGTATAAAAAAATTAATATTCTTACTGCAGCATTACAGTTTTTACATAAACATGCAAAAAATTTCACTTACTTGCATTATTTAGTGAAATTCATGATATCATATTAGGTCGAAGAAAAAGGTTTTTCGTATTTCATAAGTAAAAAGTTCCAGTAAAATCGTTTTGGTTGTTGTCTTTGTATATGACTATTTTTAATACCTTTAAATAGATGACATTTAAAAAAAAAAACCAAAAAGTATCGTAAAAACGATGTCCCGCCATTTTTTATTGTTTTTTGTCGACCAAACTGATTGAATCTAACGTAGCAAGTCGATATAACGTAGAAATCTAATTGAATCGTGTACTCATTTGCAATCCTCTATTGCAACGTAATGAAACCGAACCGTTTTTAAAAAAAATGACCACTGGTGATGAAAAATTAATTACAAAAACGTGCGAAAAAGATCATTGTAAAAAGGTAAGCAGGCTCCACAGACTCTAGCGAAACTTGGATCAATTCGCAATAAGTTGATGACAAGTGTATGGTGTAATTGGAAGGGCATTATTCACTATGCGCTTTTACCGCCGGGCAAAATCATCAATCGGGTCTCTACCGCCAACAGCTGACGAGACGCAAGCAAGAAGTAGAGAAAAAACGGCTGGAATTGATCAACAAAAAGGGTATGGTTTTTCACCTTGATAATGTTTGGGACTTCTGATCAAAAGTTTTTTTATTAGGAGTCCCAAAATTTTTATTGCAATGGAATTACGTCAGTAGCTATAAAATGGCAACAAGTTGATGAACAAAATGGTATATATATATAATAATAATAATAATTAAATGTAAATAAAATATGATAAAAATTATCTTGAATTTGTATACAAAATACGAAAAAACCTTTTTCCCGACCTTATATAATAATGGCGTGATATAAAATTGTAAGCGACTTACCCCTAACCGTTTCTGCTTTTATAACAGCCTGAAGAGCAAATCATGTACTGTTAAATTCAGTAAGAATTAGATTATTCGCCGATTTTTTCCTTGGTCGATAAAAATTTTACAGAATCTTATCACAAAAACCAAACTCATATCTTCAACGAAATCAATTGCTTATAACAATTATTATGGACTATTCAGCAATTTATACACTTTGTGTTCAATTTCTAATTGTGTACCTAACTCCCGCCATAGAGCGTATTGACATCATAGACACGTCCCGATAAAAAATTTGCTATTTATTACTGACGTTTTCAGTCTTATTTGTGCGTGTGTTCATGCGTGTAAACCCCTCGAATGTCTTTTAAACATGCTGATCGATTGAGATCATTTAACTCTTTTGTGAGATATTGTGAATTAAAATTTTGGAACATTATGATTTTATGAATTATTTTTATATCAATGTATTAAATTTCATTTATATATTTTTTTTTTAATATGAACAACTAATAAAATGTCAGTTTTTAAGAAAATATTTTTCCACGCATTGTCACAGGAAATAAAACAGGGAAAGTATTTTTGAATACTTTTCAGTGAGACTGATAGTAGACTTCTGATAAGGGCTAATATCGATATAATTTCGCACAAAATGATGTATTTTGTAAACTATGAAGTGACGCTTAATAACTCCTTTGAAGTACGACATGAAAGGGAGCTTCCTGTAGAGAAACTGTTACGAACGTTATGGCGAATTCCATAGCAAATTTCTGTGGATAATTAAAATCGTCTGGCCCCAATACAAATTATTATCGTTGTACTATTTCATTCAAACCAGATTTTACGTTTTATATTTCTATGGTCAGTCGAACAATGGGAATAATTATAGGTTTTGTAGCTGAAGCCATTCAAGTTGGTAACGATTGATATTAATAAAGTTCAACTCGAACAAAAAAATCTCTTTCGGAGCCAAAGGTCGCAGATGAGATCGACTCGAGGGGGCGGTATTTCTGTTGAAGTGAAGCTTAAAATGAGGGGGCAAGTCAGGACGCATAGCAGACTCAGAATCAGAGTCAGAGTCGGGGTTGGCATCGAGATCTAAATCGGAAGTGCCATTATTCGTAAAATTAAGAATGTTGCCATCGTACCACAAGTTATCTTGGCCACAAGAGAATCGATAAATGGCATTAAAGTAATGGGAAATTTACTAGTTCTGTGCCCCAGCGAGGAAATAAAATCGAGATTCTCGGACGTCGGCATCACACTGGTGATGATGGTCGTTAGCAATCTTCAACCAGCACTGGAATCTTATGTTCCAAACTCCACATTATGAGATCGCGGGAGGAAACCAAGCGTCAGCAGTGGATTGATCATAATTCGACTTTCAGCAACTCGCTTTCTGGAGGAGACCCTTGAGGAGGCTACAGTACGGTCTCACAAGTGCTATTTAATAGACGAAAACCACTACATCGCCGTACCTCGCTAAAATAGTTCGCGGAAACAGCTCATCCGCATCGGACGGAGCCGTATTTAAATAGGGGGCGATTGTAACTAAGTTTTGCATATGTGGGTGACATATTTCCGCAGGACGAGTGCCCGCATACACGTTATCGCGCCCGTGATATGCGCGAGCCGACTGCCTAATGAGAAGTCGGATCGATAGCGAGCACCGTGTAGTTCTTATCTGCCGGCACTCCGGTCGCGCCGGCGCTACTCACCGGCGGGTCCGACGGCCTTTCGGCTTTCGACGTATTCTCCATACTGCTATAAAACGCTATGAATACCGCGTATTATTACGGCCCGCTATACCTAAAACACTGTAAATACCGCGTATTATTAGGGGGTCGGTGCTACAAAAAAAAACCTGCTTAATTCTAATTTAATTTTTAACGTGTATTTTGTAATCTATATACGTGTAAGTGAAATATCATTGACTGATTGACTGACTCGTCACGAGATCTCCGAAACTGTAGGTCCGATCAACTAGAAATTCGACATACTTACTCTTTTCGGGACGTAGACCCTTACTGAAAATGGATTGTACGAAAATCCTATTAAAAAAATCATTATTTTATGAGATCTCCGAAACTATAAGTCCACTTACTTTGGCATAATTACTCTTTTCGGGACGTAGACGCTCACTGAGAACGAATTTTACACAAATCCTATCCAAAAGAAACTTGTCTACGCGGGCGGAGCAGCAGGAAAAAGCTAGAATTGTATATTTAACGAATAAAAGGCTGATGATCTCATTTTATCTGTCTATAAGCGCATTGTCTGTCGGTATTAGATGTTTTACAAATACATTTGATATATTTAGACAACTAAAATATAAAAATCTTAGGCTTGATATATGCAAATTAATGTTGGATAACACAATTGTAGATCGTTATAACTGTAAGCTATTGTTTAAGAATGGAAGCCTCAGTGGGCAAGTCCAACTTATACTTAGCCGATTCTTTGATAGTTCAGAAAAAATATACGTTAAACACTGTTATTTTAACTTTAAGAATGATATATACCTAATTATTGTTAAAGTAAAAGAAGTATTATATTAATATAATTGAAAAATATTATGTATATCACATTCTATAAGAAAATCCTCCAAGATAAAAAGCCAGAAATGGGTCATCAATAAATTACGTCATACGCTAAGAAGCTCGTAGGAGGTAACAATTTGTGACAAGGGGGAAAACGAGTCATAAGGCTAGTGGTGTCACATGTGAAAAACAAGAATATTAAAATTCTAAACTTGAAACATAACAAAACACTATCGCTGTACTCGTAGTGTCGACCTTTGTTAATTTTATAAAAGCTTTAATTTATGTTGACTTGACGGAAATAGAATTTAAATAAAATATATAAATAATATTGGAAGCGCTGTTTTAATTCAGTAATTACTAAATTTAAATTCGCAAAATATGTGACGTCACACTATTGACGGGATTCAAATTCATGTGACGTAATTTATGGATGGTGCCTAAGCACGATATGTATATATATATATATATATATATATATATATATATATATATATATATATACACACACGCATACACACACAAGAAATTTGAACGGCGCCTGCATTTTTTACTTCACAATACAACAGAAGTTATTTTGCAATAATAATAAAATCAGGCGCAACTGTAAGCGCATAGACTGCGTGTAATAAGAGCAAAAGCACGAAATGGATAATACCCGGTTTTAAAGAAAGTTTATTTCAATGCATCTTTCATTTTTAAGAATATGGAATGTCATTGGTCAAAAATTTTGTAAAACCTATCTTTTTTAAACTTTGAGCAGCTTTTTGTTATGAATAGTTATGCATTACGTATTTCAAAATTAATGTTTATTACTTATGTGGAAGATATTTTAAAATATCATCCACTTTCACTATTTCATAATAGATATAATGTACTATATTCTTCTCATGAAATAGCGACGTGCGTAAAGTACTATTTTGCTTTTAAAAAATATAAGTGTTATTAATTAACTATTCATAGCTATGCAGGTTACAAAATTAATAAAAATATGTGATTAGCTTGACCACATATTATAAGGCATTAACGCATATGAGTAGCCATTTTATTAAGAGCCGATCGGGACACGACGCATGCGGAGAAATACAGCATCAGCTGTCGTATTTCTCAGCATAGTTAGGAAGCCCCACCGATGCGTTCACAATGTCCGTGACTCCAATCAACCAACTCCGTGAGTTAACGTGTTCTCCAAGGTACAGAGCGAGTGGTTCAATTTGAGTTAAGTTAAAAAAAAAACTAATTGATCAATTCGCTTGTGGTCTGGTTTCAGCTCGTCCTGTTCCGGATCGAAAACGAGCAGGCGGTGACCGCTACTCGCACATCGCTGCCAGCGACTCACATCTTTGTAATGTACTAGCTTTTGCCCGCAGCTCTGCCCGCGTAGATAGAGGTAGTAATATATGTGATGGTAGATGAAAAACTATTCTTGAATAAGATTTACCTAAAATCCGTTCTTATTCAGCGTCCCGAAATAAGTATTTATGCCAAAGTTCAAGTCATTCGGAATTATGGCTTCGGAGATCTCGTGACGAGTCAGTCAATCTGTCACTGATATTTCGCTCATATATAGATTGGTTATTTGTTTTTTTTGTTTTGACACCACTTATGTAGAGACGGCTTATGTATGGTTTTAAATTCGCTTATATGTATACGAATACATTTTTTTTGTCTATCTGTTTTTTTGGGTACTTGCCTCGATGAAAATATTTTTTTTTTTCAACAATTACTTCAATAATTGGACCGCCAATAATGTCCGTAGTTATTTTAAAATTTCAATTACAGATATAATGACAAACACATGGACAATTCGATACAAAATTGACTCAATTCAAACCTTTTTCGATATCTGTAAATAGCACAAATAAATATTTAAATATAGCCATTAGCCCCAAGGTTTTCTATGTGACGCGCCCTTCATTTATTTTAGGTAGAATCAGAACAGAAATATATGTGAGCGAGATACATTAATTTAACTTATGAGTATTTATACACATATCTCACAGAAGTATCAAGAAAATAAAATAGTAACAAAAAATTACAATGCGCCTGAAACCTAAGCACAGGAAATCTAGAAAGTATGAAATCTTAATTATATGAATAATAGCTATAATTATCTGAATTTGATGCGTTTGATCATCGCAGAAAGATACATCGAACTCCAACTAATGGTATAAAAAAATATCGTAATTTCTTTGCTGGTAAAAGCTTCATAACGGCTTGTTTTTCAAATCTGATCATTTCCATTTTTATATAACTTTGGAACAATAAAACAGTGACTTATGTGTGTCGTAATGTCTAATAAAATCATACTAATTCAATGGTAATTTATTATAATCGAAATCGGTCGCAATTTTTCGAAGACGAAATGTCATTATTAATTTGTTACATGAACAGAAAGAAATGGCTAAATTAACGTAAACACGTCTATGATATAAGGGCTTTGAAATTTGATTTTTGCAAATTAATCCCGAATTATCTGTAAAGGAACTATCGAGATCCACCTACCTTTTTTTAGTCTCTACATAAATTTAAAGTAAAATATATTAATGCTTCATGTTCATAAAATAGTAAATTAATACTTCTTTTTTTATTACTTTTAGATTTATATTAATATGGACACCGACATTTATTCATGATAACAAAATTTTGAAAATCTCTTGTAACATTTACAAATAAGCATTTCGACTTATTTAGAATTAAGAAACGATAAATAAACATGAACAGTTATGTGACTTTAATAAATCACATACATATTTTGTATTTCAAACAAATTAAACTCGAAAATTGTGAACTATATTTCAATTTCTTTGGCGTACAAAAGTACTTTAATAATACACCGATCAGCTCTCAGTTCTCTTTTATGCCATTTCTACTTAGAAAATATTTTTATAATTTACATTTTGGAAAAAACTGCAAAAAAATGTTATTTTAATGAGAATATTTTTCATTGATGCAAATATAAAGAATAAAAAAAGCATAAAGAATTCCCATTATCCATCGTATAATGAATCAATAGTATTTAGCATCTACGTGATTTAATAATGTTTTATAATTAAAATTGATTTCTCTAGACGGATTACATATCTTTATTTTTAACGGAACTTCATGAATAAAAAGAAATTCATCTTATTTACCCTAAATTTTAGTTTCCTTAGAATCAAACAAACAAAATTTTACTGTTAAATAAAAGTCGACTGTAGGAAATGTGAACAAAAATGATGAATAAGTGAAAGATTAGTATCTCATGTATTTTACGTTTTTAGTCTTATCATGGGTCTTGGAGATTCAAAAACCACATAAAATAATATTCACAAATCAAATCTGAATATGAATCTACTTGATTTATCCAAAACAAAAAATATTTTTGTACGTTTATATTTAATACATTTATTATGAAATATTGAATTCCAAAGCTGTTGATTAAAAGATTCTATTTATAAAGTTAGAACGTTATTTCATGTTTTTGAAGAAGTTATCGTTCATAGTAAATTCTATTTTTATACCAAGTCAACAATACGTTTAGAAAGTAAACTTATTTATCTTGTAGTACGCTGGATTCATTGATGAAAATCACAATTTCAAGAGGTATTTTCAAAAGCAGATGTACAGAAATTTTTCAATGACGAAATATATTTTTATTTCACTTTTCCTGTGGCTGGACGCGGCGTATGTTTGAATATTAAGACACTGCTCGGATATTAAAATTCGGTTGGTTTGCATAATGTAACAAAGTAATTCATTGAGCGCTTTTATTTTGACAAATTACAGGATAACACAATCTATCCATACGGATGTTTAACTTTCAAATTATAAATATTTGTAGCGGTTGCAGTGTTACAAATATTTTTTTATTTACTTAAAAAATTCTAGATCGACATTTTGAAGACGCCAAATACATTAAACGAAATATAGCATCAAGCGATACATTGGATCACGAGAAAATTATATTTTCAGGAGATGTACTTTGAATACAGAAGAAATATATGATTTTGGGTGAGATTTTTTTTCTATTTTCATAATTTATGAGAGGTGTTTTGAGAGATTACTTCATTACTTCTCGAGAAATAAAATACACCGGAGGTTTACTACGTCTTTTCGTAATTGTACGATAGTGTTTCTAAGAACCGTTATAGAGATTTAAGATTAAAAAATTCAGCAATATGAGTGATAAAATTGTTCCATATCGAATTGTAACAGAGCGAGCAAGAACGTCGTAAAATTAATATTTAGTAGATCCTGTTCCGTCTTAATTAGTCGTTTTAAGGCAGCAGTTGGCTGGCGGCGGCGGCGGGCGCGCCAGGGCGGGCGCGCCACCTGTTGCCGGCCCCGCCCGCCACAACCGCCCAACGCCTCCAGCGAGCGCACTCTTCGGACCCGTCTTACCAGACCGCTGCACTTATCAATAATTTTCAAGTCATAATAATCGTTATTGATACTTACTTTATGTTCGTGCGCCGATCGTCGCCCGCCGGTGTAGTCGCACAGTGAAGTAACGACGAAAAACAATACGAATCGATATTTTAATATTAATAATAGTCTTATTTTAATAGTAAAAGTGAATTTAAAAAGTTCAAAAATCACTTATCAAATTTTAAACCGAAAATTGAAATAGTAAGCGAACGAAGGAAATGAAAAAAAATATTAAAATAATCGCCCGGCAAAAAGTTACAAAATCGAGTTTGGCGCGCACGACTGGACGCGGGCCGCGGCGAGTCAGTCGGCAAAGTGGCAGAGCCGGAGCCGAAGACCGGGCAACCCGGGAGGCGTCAGGAAAGCACCGCGGCCGACCGTGGAGTGGCGGGCCGAGCGGCCGGCCCCACCCCTGTGCGCGCGCACCGCGCCCCGCGCGCATGACCGACAACCTACCGAAAAGTGGAAAAGTGACTCCTCCGACCTATCTACAACATTATGTACTAAATAAATATTGTATCCTAATAGATTTCCGCCGGAGTACATAATTTTGCCCTAGTTAAAGATTTTGCGCTCGATATGGGGCACATAAATCGGACAACTTTTAATGGAGCGATTCCGCCGCGCCGCCCTCGACGTGTCGAAGATCGCTTATGTATCGCGCATTTTTATATAACGACCGCCGCCGCCCGCCGCCCGCCGCGAACGCGAGAAATACGCCCGCGATAAAAACTCTACTACCTTATTAAGTGTGTTGATATGTTTTTCATCGTTATGAACAGCTGTAAACCGCGGCCCGTGAGGACTCGCTTTATGCCTCACTCCTATTACAACTCTGGTGAAAGTCGCCAAATGCGTCTTAACGATCTATCCGACTCCCTTTCATTCTAACCCAAATACTCCGTATTATTGTTATAATAACTTATAACCGTCCATTTGGCCCTGAGAGTGAAAATTATTACCCGATTACTAAAATGCAAACAAATATTGTAAAAAGTGGTTCTTGCTTATTCACTGTACTCATTATACATTTTCGATGATAAGACTATTCGAGTCTTACTAAAGCAGAATATTATTTTAAATTTCCAAATATACTCACTTTTGTTTTTATTCTATAAATGATATTAGTTCAATCCAACGTAAAAATCGTTCGAAAAAAATTGTAATTTTACCTCATTGTCAAAATATTTAATTAAAAGATATTTCAATTAAGCTAAATCACTTGTTTCGTATCGTTAAAATTATTATCGTCCCCCGCGCCGAGCACGTCGACACCTTTGCCGTATCTCTTGGCGCCGAACTCTTTCTTGATTTGCGCCGCAAAAGCTTTGAAGCCCTCGTAATACCGCGGCAGCACCGAAGCCAGCAGACGCTCGGGGAAATTGAATTCGTAGTTTCTCGTCAACTCCATCGTGTACGAATAGGGTATGCCGACGGCCCCGAAGGCGTAGTCGTCGCTGCCGCCCGCGGCGGCGTACCAGCGGCCGGCGCTCGTCGCCTTGAACGGCTCCCCGCCGGCGCGCACCACGGCGCTCGACACCTTTCTGGCCAGCCGGTCCAACCTCTCCCAGCCCTGAGGCAGGAATTCGCCGGTGTAGCCCCAGGGATAGACCAAGTACTGGCCGTAGGCGTGCAGCGACACGTACAGTTTGATCCTCCTGGAGTACTTCTCCATGACGTTCTTGACGGCGGCCGTTTCCGGCTCCGAGAAGGGCCTCGGCCCGGCGTACGTCTCGGCGTTGCAGGGGTCGCTGGACGTGCCGCTGGCGCCCCACTTGAAGCCGTAGTTTCTGTTGCCGTCCACCCCGTAGCAGTTCAATAAGCCCGATCTCGACCTCGTCTTCCTCCAGAGTCGATTCTGTTGATTAGGGAAGCACAATTGTTTTGCCATTATACATTCTACAGATTCTGAATTTCATGAATGTAAGATATTAATTGAATTCGAAAAACATTGGAAAACAGTTTGAATGGTTCTTCTTATTGAAAAACGTTGTACATAATAGAAATAAAGTCTTACGCACATATATGACTTTAATATTCATTGTCTGTTTGTATATCATTCAATTATATTTAAATAAGCGAATGTGTTTTATCTTTAGGTAAAAATATATTAAATTTTATTCATACTGAAATTAACATGACATTATACGTTTCATGACTATATAGGTACTAAATGACCAACAATATATTTCCTACCAATCGACACGTTGAAGCAAGCTTTCGATTATCATTAAAACTGGTATAAACTTATTATTACATAAATTATTATAAGAATTCTTTTACCTTTTTAATAAAAACACTTATAATTTCGAATAGGATCATTTATTTGTTAAATTGTATATAATTAACTCGGGGAAAGATAGACTTACAAACAACTAATTTGATCAAATTGTTATTCATCAGATAGGGCACTAATGCCTACTTACAGCCGGACTCGAACGTGAAAATTCGTAGCCATCCGGATTGACGAGAGGCATGATGTACCAGTCCACGCCGTTCAGCTCCTCCGCCTTGTCGGCGCCCAGCACCAACCTGTGGGTCAGGTACAAGGCCATGGCCGGTGCCACCCATTCTCGAGCATGGATACCTGTAATGATTGTCAGATTAATAAATCTACATACGGGTCGTGACAGGACATGCCTTACATCGCCTGCCCCCTAATTTCACGTGTAAAGCGCTATGGAAGAATATTGAAGCAAATGACAACCCTATTGGGTTTTTAGGGAAATAAAATGCGATAAAATTAACAACTTTCTTCCACATAAGTTGTCTAGCATGAAATGAGGTTACTTATGAAAACTATATTTGCTTTTTATGGTCAAATATCCGTTTAGAAATACGTTTGTCAAATTTTTGGTTACCTTAGATCTTAATTATGTTTTTTTTTTACTTTTAACACAAAGCCACTAAGCCAACATGTTGAGCATGTTGTGTACCAAATGCATACGATTATACGTCTTTCGATAATTTAGTATAATATCTTTTTTTATGTTAACTTTGTCAAGTAAACTGTTGATAAGGAATCATTACTTTTTGATAAATATAACATTAAGTATATTTTACATTCTTGCAACGCCTTTCCGCCGGGATCTTTGCCTACGAATATATGATTATTTTTTTTTTGTTTTATATTGAGTTTTGATTTTATTACTATTACAACCTTTAACATATTTAATTGTTCATTTCAGTTTGATATAGAACCTACATTTCATAAAATTTAGAATAAACGCCTTCATGTGCCTATCATGCGCTACTTTCGTCAATTATTTTACTCAAAAAGAAAAAATCATTAATTGATCTCAATGAAATTACATGAAATTTTAAAATAATATATATGGCTTATGAACGATTTTTCATGGCAATAAAAATATTGTCGCATATCTCGTAAAATAAAAATAGTGCATTAATAAGACTTTCGTCGATTCATAATGAATACCCGTACTTTTATGCTATAAGGTGATTAAAAAAAATATTGTCTTCATATTGATTAAATAATAATAAAGTATACCTTATACATTTACAGGTTTAATCGGTTCCATTTTATTACTTTTTTGTTTATGCTTTTTACTTCGTATAGATAGACTCACCTGCATCTACGAATATGGCAGGATTGTTGCCTTGTGGACTTTTTGATATTTTCACGAGATTCAATACTCGCCCTTGATAGCTCGTCCCCGCAGGTTCAACGGTAACCAAATGGGAATGTTTTTTAGCGAGCCCTTGTATGAAATCTTGAATCTGTATGAAAATTTTGCATAAATCAATAAGAATTATAAATATGCTGCAATCTATAAATAATTGGTTATGCCTATTAATACTTCACGTAGCGAAGCCAAGTGGCGATTTTTATTTCTCTTTAACGGCGTATTATAAGAATTCTGTGAATGCCAAAATATAAAATATCTGAAAGCAGTGTTTTTGCGTATATTTCTTTGATTCGCACGGACACCGATAATGTTTTTTATAGATATTTTCCAATATCAATTTTTGTCGTTTTTTTAGAATCTGCTTAGTCTGATCAATTTACCGAACTCCTGAAATGTTTGTGGTAGATGGTATCTAAAAAAAAAAAAAAATAAACACACTTACGTGTCGAATACGTCGTACAATTTCAAATTTGAATTCATTAGACAGAGCCGTTAGTGATTCCTAAATCGAAAGCTTAAAGGGGTTAAAAGTAAATTAATTTTTTGTAGTCTGTTGGAGACTGTAATTAAGTTACTTATCGAAACTTACTTCAATTTTTTTTGTATATCAGAACTTCTACGATCATTACTTATTTCAGAGTGTCTGTTTTTTATACAGACACTCTGAAATAAGTCATGATTAAGACACGCGACAGAGAGATAAAAGGACACGGGTATTTTCATGTAATTTTCTGAAGTAATCTCTATAAACTTTCATGATATTTAATGATTGAGAAAAGCCAGTTTTTTTTTAATATTCCATAATTTATTATTAGATGTGTAAAACATAGAAATAATTTTTCATCTTTTCAGTTCAAAAAATATAGCTACTAAATAAATTCAAAAGTAGGCAGAAAAAATATTTTTATTTTTAGAGAATACCAGAGATTTATATTCTTTTATCCAAACAATCAATCAAACTCAGTTTATGTTCTGAAATTAGTTTGGCACAGTTTTATCTGTCAGGGTTTATTGTCCTTTTATCAATATTGTGGTTTGAAAGTTTATCATTGATTAAGATTTTTTTTACTTAAAAAAAAAACATCGAAAACATTGAATAAATAAAAAACATTTAGATGGTTTTTCTTGATGAAGAGATAAAAAATTTGCATATTTCGCACGTAAGCTAATTTATTTGCATCTAGAATGTTATATCCGTCGCTAAGTCCAAGATTTTCTACTATAGAATCACTCGTTTCGCTCATGATTCATTTATAGAATCCTCTGGATTGAAAACAAGTAGTTCTCGCTTCAAAAATCTACTTTGCCCTCTTTACAAATAAGTGACTGCATCACAACTAGCTGAAGTCAAAGGATTCGTTTTACAATACTAAACCTCAATTCTAAAAGAATAATAGCCATAGAGAAGTGTAGGGGTTGTGATGATTATGCTACAAAATTCGCAATGACTCACTCCGGAGTACGAATTGTATCCGAAAACATTAAATCCATTGAACACTCGTCTCCTCGGCTGTCGATCCGGAATCCTGAAAAAACAGAAATGGACTTCATTTAAACGCCTCGCGTGTGCTCGCGGCCGTCCATGCTCGCATAGATGTCATTTTTATTAAAGTTATTCACATTATTTTTTTATTCTTTCATAATAATTAATCAATATTAGCGGATGCCCTCCTTGTACTAGTGGACAAATTCATAATTTGAAAGCGAAATGTTCTGTGAGTGTATGTTCATAATAAAAATTATTCACAGGCGAGCATGGTTGACATCCGAAAATAAGTTATTTTACAACATTGTAGTATGGTCATGTATAAATTATTATGAGATTTACATACTAAAAATGTTTAATTGGCCGAAATCAATCAACGATAACGGAATTATTAAAAAATACACATATAACGAATACAATACATAATGGGTTACATAATGAAAAAAGTTTCAAAAAGCTCAAATCTAACAACACAGATAATGCCTTCGTACGTGTTATAAAAAATATTCGCACTCAATATTCAAATAATTCAATCATATATTTCCGTGTTCAAAATGAAAACGCATAAAATTAGTTATCAACACACGAGATTTGCTTTGCCCCGGTTATCCAATCAGTTCGCCTATAGCTTGATGTTGATTCGCGGCGAGATTTATGGTTTCATATATCGAGCTGGCTAAGCGATAAGCAAATACCAAATATCGAGAATCTTTTTCACTTCTTGTCGATTATTCAGAACTTATGTTCAACTATAATAAATCGTCGAATAATATCCGTCTACGTCTAAGTGATGTTTAATGATTGTCATGTTATCCATATCTATTCACTGATGCGAAACGAGAACTCAAAAACTTTATAATTTTTAAAATATCCACATATAAATAGGTCACTTACATTTAGACCTTCAGGAAGCATCGTTGAATCAAATTTGATCACCCCATTTATACGCTCCCATGATCCATTTATTCCAGATTGCTTCAGATTCATTTCATGATCATCATTCATTCATTACATTCAACTAGCTTGTACGTAAAGCTTTTTCCACTCTGTCTCGGGTCGGGGGTGGGGGCTGGTAAGGACCGGGACAGACAGCTTAACGTGTTTGCCCGCGCACGAAGCTTGTGGTTTAATTTCACTTAGCTAAAACTCATCGCTCAATTTGCCGGCGACCTAACGAAATGAAATCGATGTTGAAGAGAAATAATACGAACGTTGACATACGATGCGATACGTACGAGGAAGCTCGACAAACGCGTCAATTCTTCACCTCCTACGAATTGGAATGGATAAATAACAAAGAGAAATACGTCTAAAGGCAGAGAGATACACATATCGAGACTGGAGACATGTGATTGTTTTAAACGACATCAAATTGAAATTCTATTTCAAATACAAGTACATTTTAATGCTGTAACAGCTTCTAAGAATTATAAAGTTACTTAAACCGTCATAATGCTGCCGAACTGCATATAAACACTTACAGATCGATTCTTAGGACAGAAACGATTTCCTTTATAGTTATTTTCCTATATAAATTCTCTACTTTTATTATTATGAAAATATTTTCATGACATTATACATTTTAAAAAACATATCGCGTTTCTTTCATTCATTCGAAATCAACTCTATGAAGAAAACCTATATGAATATTAGGTGAATGAAATAGTGGTTTTAGATACTTGAATTGTGCACGTAATGATTATTGCATTAATGACATAATGGATTTTATTCTCTTGAGTTGTACACGTAACACGTGCCCAGAGTGTATGAGAAAGAATTGAATGATGACATATAGAGGGATAGGGGCGCGAATTCCAGAAATATTCATATCGTTTTTGGTTCTATGTATCTTCACACTAAAAGAGCGAATAAGACAGTTCATGGAAGCCAAAAGGCTCTACAATATCTAGATATCACGATAATATACATTTTTTAATTTTTTATTTGGCCTAATTTTTCACCTGTTATGATACGGTGTATTGTATTTCATAAATAATGACTCACAGTTTGTAATTTTCAGCCTTGACTGTGTAGTTCAGCTGAAGCGAATCGGCAAGATCGAGGACGAGCTGCCGGCGGTGCGGCGGCACCAACACGTCCAGGCTGTCGTTGACTCCATAGCTCCTTTTGAACACCTCAAAATCTTCCAATTGGCTCAACTTCACCACGGCGTCCAAATCCTTCTCGTTTTTCGGTGTCAGCACCACGAGAGCGAAACTGAAAGGGATGCTCGTGAGTGCGATGGATGTTAAAAGTCAACTTTGGTGAAGGCTAAATTTTAGGATTGGTGTTAAAATAGTCTTAAATGACAAGCGGTCAAATAAAATAACTCTATGGAGAATATACTGTACAAGATGCAAAAAAATCGTCGTATCTATAATTGCTAAGACGTCCTCGTTGATTAGATACGTATACAATTTCTAAATAATTATTTCAAATACATGTAAAATTAATTATTTCTTATAGTAAATCTTGATATTTATTTAATTAAAGATAATCAAGAAAAATATTTCGAATGAATAGATACAAAACTTTCAACGTCTATAGCAGATCGAAATGATATTGTTTTAGTAACTAAAATAGTGTATTCTATTTATTTATTTTAAAAGTTTGTTCACTTACTTTTCACGAGAATCCTCATCTTGGCATACTACAAAAGGCAAGCAACATACACCTGCAATAATAATAATTTACGGTTTATATCCGGATGTACAGGTAATTTCACATTAAAAAGGCAGAAAAGGCAATAAAAAAAAGACAACGACATTAATTGACTCAAAGTGTCAAAGCCTATTGCTGACGGTTAAAACGCCTGTTGCTCGGTAGATACGAGTAATTTTTACGGTGTGATGTCATGGTATCAAAAAGTTGGATTTTTTTTTAAGATTTTATAGTTAATGCAACATTTTTTTATTTTATCTATATATTATTATATCAGACAGATATATAACGTTTAAATGTTTTAGTAAGATTAAAATTAGCCAAGATCTACAGGCAACATTGTTCATTTTGCAAATATTAGAAGGTACTAATAAAAACTCTTTTTTAATATTTTTTTTTTAACTTTATCTTATGTTCAAGATGTTTCAAGTCTTCTGAAAACCTTTACCTATACTTCGTCATTTTAATTTTAACCAAGAAACTGTAATTATTATTTTAATTGACACAGAATACATTAAAAAATAAAAACGCATATTGACATTATAATCACTTGTAATCAATTAGTACTTATCTATGATCTGTCTACTGTATTAAAGGTTGCGTTACGCTATTTATTTATTAAATGGAAGAAAAGTCGTTTAGCTAAAAATATTGCAACGTGTGTATACTATGACATTACTTAGTTATTAGCTGTATCGAGTCTATTAGCTCTGTAAATATCTTAATATTTACATGTGTCCAAGACCACAAAGACAGTAAAATAATAACGCGTAAATAAAAAAATAATACCGCGTTACTTTGCAAATCTCGTTATTTTTTGTATATATAGTAAATAATAATACTACTAATAAATAGTATTATTATTTACTATACACTATTACTAAAATTTGTTAGTTATGTTATGACATTGCCAGATTGATTTCTGAAGCCTGACTCGTGTGAGAGAGTGCCTTTGTCTTTTTTGCCGTACGATATACAGGACTAGTTCTAATGTATAGAATCAGCCCGATTTCCCGGTATATCGACGCCGCGCCGGATTTCCGCGACCGAATACGACAGCCGGTCTCACGCTTCGGCGGAAACTCCACGTGTAGATAGAATTTGTGCTAATTAATCGCGCTGTCGTGCCGGCTTGGCCGAGAAATGTATTGTTGTACAACATAAGCTCGGTGCACTAGACCAACAAAGAGTCGGTTCCAACGAAACCATGGATGGAATGAAGTGGAATGCAGTTTTGGACGCGAATTGTACTCGTGTTAATGGAAAACACAGAGCACGCGATTCGTTGTCCGTATAAAAAAATTATGCTATACTTTTTTTTTATTAAAATCATTATGTCTTTTTATAGTTTTTATTTCGAGAATTATAATTATTATAGCATATGTTGTAAATTTAACAAGTAGAAATAGCTACTTTTTAATGCTTAAATCACTCAAATGTGTAGAGGTAAAGATAAAATCTAAAGTATTCTCAATTTCAGTTGTTTCATCATCCAACCGAATTTCATTATCAATATAAATAAAAAACTATGCAATGGAATATGTTTTATTGATGATTTCAATATTCACTTCTTGTAATGGAAACCATAAATGGATGAGCCGTTTATATTTTTATCCATTATTAAGATTCAATAGACATCATAATTTATCAATAAAATTTGTCAATCTCTATTTAAACATCTATCCTTTAAACACAGATTTAAAACAATACTTAAAACATACGATTGATTAGGAGAAGCGAAGACGTTTTTTAATAGTAATTACGTAAAAATAAAGTGTGCTTATCGAAATATAAATTTGATGGTCTGTCAATGCAGAGCAAGGAGATACAATAAAATTATGTAAATCTTCATTTCTCTATAAAAACGCTAAGAACTGTCGCCGCTAGTCAACAGCATTTTGATAATATTAAAGATAAAGGAGGTTTCGTCTTAGAAATCAAATAAAATCGTGCGTATCAAGTTTTTATCGCTCCTTCATAAATCTATACCCTCCCAAAATGCTTTTATATCAGATTCATGTACCTGGGAGTTAATTTCTCCATGGTGTCGTTTTGGTTGGAATAGGCCAATAATATAGTCCTGATCCTATTCTTATGTGTGGTAGTGAAAACTGGGTGTGGTGGAAGAAATATAAGAGTAGAATCAATGTAGTGCAGACGACGTCCCTGCGTAGTATGTGTGGAGTAGTAGAAAGATAGATATAGAACAGTGACATCAAAGAACGATGTGGTTTATGTTGTTAAAAATGATGTGGTTACTAAAGTAGAAAAAAAGTATATGGCGGTGGTTCGGCCATTTGGAAAGGATTAATAAAAGTAGAGTGAGAAAACAAATCTATGTAGTGAATGTATGTCATAAAAGGGTCGGCAAAGGTGGCCCTAAATATATCAAATATTTGGCATAATAGAGTAATGCCAAATTTTAAGTCGCCAAGATGGACGAACTTATATGAAACAATTTATCGATGTCATTGAGGACAGATATGCAAAAATGTTACCATGAGAAAATCTGTGACCTCTGTCTATCTTTCTGGAACATAGACGTGAGCTTATATTATTGATAATAACATTGAATTACATTTTCTATCTTGCGGCAATAACAATGATAACGCACCATGCACTGTTCTAATTGGCACAATGAAAATTAATAAGCTTGTCAATCAAAGACCAAATCAAGCCGAAAGTCAGAGGAGAGGTTAACGGGGAGAAAGCGAAGCAGAACGGTAGTGAGAGGGAGGATGAGGTAGAGGTTGAGAGAAATATGAAGTGTGAAGTGAGAGATTAAAAATAGGAAAAGTGAGATCAAGTTACAGAGTACGAGATGAAAAGCGAGAGAGATTGAAATCAGAAATACAATGAGTATCATTCGTATGGGTAAGGGTATCAAGATCAAGTTTAGGAGTAGAGCTTTAATGACGATCAAATTCTCGATGGAAGATTCACACGATCGAAGCCGCGTGCCATATCTAATATGAAATAAAAAGATCATGGGATATCCTCCCACGATCTTTTTATTCTCTCTCTAGGTCTCAGTAGCGGAGTAATTAGAACCTAACACGACAGCTCAATTGTTTCCTATAAGCCAAATCAAAAATTTTATTATTTGCTACCATAGGTACTTACGCCATTATAGTGTAGATTTACAGCGTCATAAATATGATTTTCGAATATACGCTCGCCTACGTGATTGAATTGGTGTGCAAAGTTCCTAATATTAGACTCAGATTATGGCTTTAATAATTTCGTTCGAGGCGCTCGCTTTTTGCCCATACAACGTACAAATATAAAACTTTATGGATCACCAAGATTTTTTTTCCCGGTAAACTAAATTGGCTCCATCGAGTGTAATTTCGATAAGGCAATCGCGCCATCCCTTGGTGTTTCTGAGAAGATTGTTTGTCCAGGACAAGTTTTTAATTTGCCCCCACAGCTCGTTCCGGGGCTTCATATAATTGGGCGCCGTTGTTCCCGATGCCGGATAAGGTTTCTCTCCTCCAAGGGCCAATTCCGCGGGCCGTGTCATCGGCTCGCTCTTTGATGGACCTCCCATCCCGATTATATTAAATTAATAACTTTATCGGAATGTTTTCAAGGCAAATTAGCTGCCGTCGTCTTTCCGAACGAAATTAATGCTGAATTAATGAAAAAAAAATTCACCGACGCTTTGATCTCTCGTTATATTCATAACGGCGCCCGGCAGCGGCCCGCGCCAGCGCCGACGTGCCTCGGCTATACAATGCATATTTATGTACTAGGAAATTAATTTTCGCTGCATTTATAATGTATCCCGTCGCCGCGCGGGCACGAGATCAATCGGTGTAATTGCCTCTCGATAAGTATCCGCGGAATAAATTTTCTCATTCGTCACAAATAATTTTATTAATAATATTCTTTATTGAGGATTGATTAACATCTGAAAATAATGTTTGGAAGTTAAATATTAAACTTCACAGAACCATAAATACATTTTTATTTCTTAATGTGAATTGTCCATTTACAAAGATTTTAAACCTTGGTCTATTACCGTATTCAAGGAAATAATTTTAAAATTTGTAATTTCTGATTTCGTTATTTATTAACAGTCAAGTGTTAATAGAATTTCATGATTGCAATGTAATAGAGTTTAGTAATTAAAAACAAGTGCAAATACAAATACTAGGTAGAGTAGTAAAACTGGAGATGAGTCCTGCATATATGTATATATATATATATATATATATATATATATATATATATATATATATTTCTTCGTTTGTCCTTTATGCATTTCCATGTCAACCATTCTCCTATACTTGTATGTAGAATATACACATATACCTAACAAGCCGAATTCTCGTGAAGTTTCGTTTTAACGAAGCGTTCAATTTTTCTTTCTGCAAAATTTTTCGATATTTGTGGCTAATAAATTAAGAAAGTGTAAAACATGTCTATTGGGTGACTAGCCAAAATCCTCGCATAACTTTTGATATAAAATATTTAAAACTTCGATCGAAAGCGAAGAGTCAAACGATGACAGTTTTGTATAGTAAATAAAATAGAATTTCAACAAAAAGTTTTCTAAGCTAAAATTATAGCAACGTATCAATTCTTCCGGAGGCTCTTAGACACAACTCAGTAACAGCTTTTAATAAACATTAATATCAATGAAATATCATAATTTAAGACAAGATTACAAAAACAGACAAGATAAGATATCATTATCTTATCTATTTAAATTTTATACTCATTCAAGAAAATTTATTTACGTATTTAGTTAGAAATCCTCGTTAATCCTTCCCCAACAGAGCTTTCACTTCATACTATAATAATGGTATTATAATATAATGACATGGACGGATAGATTTTTTGTCCATTGTGAAAACTTACAGTGCAATTGGAATTTTAAATTGGTTATGCAGATTTGATCTAAAATTAAAATATATGTCATTAAGATCCTATATTATGATTTAAAATCGAAATGATTGGGACTTTAAGATTCTATATCATATCTAATGTAAGCTGGAAGCTGTTGACGTCTGTTGTAGCCGGCGGGGTAGTGAAATTAAAATTTTTTGTCGATTCTCCTGTGCCCACTACGTGAGAAGGAAGTGGACAAATTCAACAAAACCTTCTAACAAACAATAGACGGTCTGGCTAATATGTCGATTGATATAAACTAGTGATCCAATAAGTGTGATCGTTAGAAGTGATCCTATAGTTTTCTATTTTTGCCGATATTTCATCTTTAGTAAACGACTCGTTTAGATTAATTTTGTATATTTCTTGATACACTTATTTCTTTTTTCATTCAAATTTTATGGTGGCACTTCCAAAACTTGTCCTAGACTAAATCTCCATGCATAGTGATGCACCATGCATGGAGACGCACGGCGACGTACCAGCACGTACCGTATATCTAAGCCGTATACAGGGAGGACGCGCTCGTTTAAAAAATATTTTCGTTGATTTGAGTAGATATCTTTAAATTCACATAAATAAAGTATTCTGTATTGTGCCAAGAACGGTGTAGCGTTAGGACGGTTAAAAGTGATAGGTAACGACACTGGTAAACGATGCACCAAGGGTCTGGGCACATACTTTTGTGTGTTATCACTCTACAAAAAAACACTAAAAACTTAAAACTATGATAATGCGTATACAACTGATAATGATAAAATAATTTTATTTTTGAAAAGTAGAATCTTTTTTTTACATACTATTTGAGAAACCTATTTCCAACATGAACAGCGAATTGCACCAAAAGATAATTACGCAAAACGTAAAGATAGATGTACAATTAGACAGATAAAGTATGGATTAATCTGTCGCATCTTACGGATTGCATTTACGACTTGCATTTTTTCCTTTAGATCACGGCCCACCGCAAAACAGATGTCGGGCTCATAAAAAATCCGTCTATGGACATGATAAGCGGTTTCTTGCTCGCGATTTGATGATTGCTCGACGTTTTAATTATTTTTGACTTTGACGTTACATTTTTTCGTAATGTTCTGCATTCAAATTTGAGCCACAGCACGTTCAATATTTCTGAAATAGGACACGTTTTACATTAATTCATTTTTTCAGAGATAGAACTCTATTGTTGTTTATTGGATTTTGCTGTTCTCAAGGACATACCGTGACGAATAGTTTGTTAACTTGTTGCATTATGTATCGTTTTTTAACCGGCTTTAATAAAAAAGGAGGAGGTTCTTAATTCGGCTTTTTTTATATTTGTTATCTCAGAACACCGTCATTTGTTAACCGATTGAAACATTCTTTTTTTATTTGAAAGGATATACTTTCTTAGTTGGTTCTATTATTTTGAAAATCCCTTTCTGATGATGAGATCCATGAGGAATTGAGAGGCATTCTCAAATGTTATAGATATACATATAGCGATTTTGTTTTCAGCTGCAAGTCAAGCATTTGCATTTAGAAAGTTATATATTCTTATAATTCTGTAACTAGAACTGATGAAGAAGACCACAGATGGCCATCGAAACTCCTCAATGATAAGTACTTTACAGGTGCCGAAAAAACATTTCAATTTAGATAGTTAATTATAATTACAAAGCAAATTTAAATAAATTATTCTGACGAAAATGGTATAATGGAACTGATATGATGATGAAGCCGAAGGTAGGCACCGGAACTCCATAAGATAGCAATGTATCCTACCCGTGTTTGGGCTTATTGGAATTGTAATGAGATGAACGTTGGCTGTAAATGTTTTTAAACCGAATTCAAAAAAAGGAAGAGGTTCTATGTTCATTTGCCTTGTTTGTTTTGTATGTTCAGCTATAATTTCGTCAGTTGTGGACCGATTACAATTTTTTTTTCGTTTAAAATTGTATACTCCCGAGGTGATTCCATAGTCACCATGCCAGGATCTGATGATAGAATGTCATGAAAATCAAGGGACATATATATATATATATATTCAAATTTCCTTAAAACCGGGGGAATTTAAGTGCACAGAAAGTAAAAGGGGAGGCTCAAAAAACCCCTAAATATTTAGGGGCATTTTGTACTACCTCATATCGAGTACAATGCCGTTAGGTTATAAAGAAGAAACAAAGGGAGGAAGTGTTTGACGAATAAGTTATGAAAAAAGTAATGAGTGTACTGATGAAAAATGTATATAGTAAATGAAAATCGGAGCTGGTGAAGGATCAATAGCTGGCATAAGGCCAGATTTGGGTGGGACTGTCGTCGGAATCGTGTATCAGAATCGGGGTGAATATTATCAGAAAGACTAATGGACTAACAGTGAAAAATAAATTTACGCGTAGAAAAACATTTTACAACTGTATGATTTATCTATAACCTGAAAAAACTAATATTTAGAAATAATACTTTTAAGCGTAAAATATAACATCTATTAAAAAGTGAAAAAAGAAATGCAATTTTTGATTGAAATTTGAGATGAAAAGGAGGATGTTTAGGATTTTTGAAATTCATCATATATCTCCACTGCAGCATACTAAGAACCCGCTATGCTGCTGCTAAGGTCAATTCGTCTCAGTGGTTCGTAAATAATTGTGACAACGAAATACTTTACATTTATATTCAAAGTTATGTACATAAAACTAACTGCAAAATTAAATTTATAGAAAATCTAAGACAATATATCTATTAAATTACAATTATATTGTTGGCCCATTTATATGTACGAGGTAAGTATTAAAAGTAAAAAAAGTATCAGAACCGTGTTTATCTATAATCGATAGACGGTCGCGATTTTACCGAAGACTAAGCTCGTCATATAAATACTTGAAGAGTTATAAATATAATCTATATGTTATATTACTATTTGTAATTGCAATGTATTGTAAAAAGCTTTTAATATCGAAGTGTAGTTTCATTGATTTTCGATCCGTTTTTGTCAAGTTTCAATTCATTAACCGTATATTGATTATGAGAAATAAATTGATTTGTTGAGATAAAGATGGGAGTTCAAAAAAAAACACTCTATTTTATCTAATCGAATTAATTTATTTTAAGCACCCGAAACCGACGAGCTTGCATGAAAAGATTGATGGATGTCAGTGAAGCAAGAAAAATATGCAAAGATTGTACTATAGGGAAATCTACAGTCTCTGCTTACCCTTCTGGGAAATAGGCGGGAGTTTATATTATTATTATTATTATAAAATGAGTTTTTGGTATTCGCTTTTTAGTGTAGATTTCGAGCGGAATATTATTACAATTACTGTAATTCGGTTATTTCAAGAAAAATTTTCGAATCTCCGTTTACATTTTATTTAACGGAAATATTGAGACACTTTTGGTGCACCGTGTTTCTGAATCCGACTCTCTTCTCGAACCACAAGAACTAATCAGAGGGGATGTGTGTTCATTGATTCCTAGCAGATAAAGAAACTCCAACATCGACCGCTTACGCGGGTAAGCGCCTTCCTTGCCTCACACTTCATTGGCACCCCACAACCTGGTTGATGGGTACTTAATGATGTACCCACCAACCAGGTTGTGGAGTACAAAAAACCTCTGACGCACAAAACTTCTGGCCAGAGACACGACTTTATATATTGACGAGTGGAAACTCTTAGTGACAGAACTTAGTATCAAACGATTTCTTTCGTCGTATGGTATCGGATATAATATTTTAAAAAATTATAAAAAGCTACTGCTGATTCAACCGATTTGTGAAATATCTTACGCAGTAAGTAAAATAGTCTGTGAAATTTCACAAAAACGAATTCTCGATTTTCCGCTACGAATATAAATCTATCTCAAAGTCGAGGATAAATTAAAAGTAAGTTTATTTAACCTGAAATGTGAAATTCCTTTTTAATATACAATTTTTATTATTCTTTTTAAATCATTATGGCGTGCAAATAAAATTTAATAGAATGTTCATGCTTTAAAATTAATTCGCTTATTTAACGAGGTACTGCTCCGGTTTAATTCTTATCGAGATGGTCAGTAGCTTGATTATAATGCTAAGACGACAATTACCAAATTACGATATTTCTTATCATATTTCATTACATTGTCACAATCTCTAAGCAAACCTAAATGTAACTTAAGCAAATAATATGTTTTGGAAAATTAAATGAGCGCTTTTGATACGTACGTAGCCATCGACATTTCATAAATTCAATTTTATATTTCATTTAGATATATCGTTTGATTAAAATAAAATCCTTCATGTTTTTCGGATACTTTCGCAGGATTTCATCAAATCACCAAAACAAAATTCTGTCTATAAATTCAACATTTACTGGAAGTACACTTAGGCCTAGATGGAATCACTATATTTTATCCAGGCAAACGGCAGAAACTGCTGAACACGTAATTCGTTCGCTTTCGACTCAAAATCGATCGAAGAAGCACATTTTATTAAAAAAATTTCGACTTTCATAATTTCGAATATTCGTTAAAGGATTTTTTTTATTTACGCGAATTAAATTTTTATTCCAGGCTCCAGCGAAGCTTAGACAACATGTGTAACTCTGCTTTGAGAATAAAAACAAATGACTAATAAAATATTACTACGTAGTCCCTACGACATTACTAAAGATTTTGGTAATCGAATTAATACGCTTAGAGTCAATTGGGATCCGACTAAGCTTTTTAAGAAACCGATGGTTTTGTAAAAATTGGATCGGTTAAATTTTTAGTCCGATACGAAATGTAATATTTTTAATATAGACAAAATTAAAATGTAGATATTAAGGTTTGAGTGTACAAAGTGCCTTTTTGGAACTCTACCTTTCAAGTCAATAATAGCATTTACGGACTCACTAACGGAACATCATAAAACTAACGTACTCTAATTCGATTGAAACCGCAAACCTCACGAGAAATTATATACAAGTTATTAATAACTAACATAATGTAATCATAGAAGTATAAAATATAATGTAACTCTTTTCATTACTGTAATTGTTTTTCCAAGTTATACTAATAGTTTAAGGTAAATTAGATAGACTAAATTTGGCATATTCTTTCAATGTGACGGCTTATTTAGTGAATTATGAAATCGCCAAAAGTAAAATAGTGGACTTCTTGATATATATGGAGAAACTGTCCATAGTTTTTATAAGAAAGATAAACCCAATAACATGGCTATTCGAAGCGAGAAAGTTTTTTATTTGACTGATATCAAAAACTCATTCGTCGATGCGTCTAAGAATATTTTACTGAAACTATATACACTAGAAATTATACATGTATATAATATTAGTGATCATAGCAAAATTGGAAACAAAATTTAAAACGGATGATAAATCAATGAAGGCATTGTAAGATAGACTTAATTCTGTATATACTGTATTAAAAAATAAGAGTGTGAAATAAGTTCTGTTTTATAAAGAAAAGCCTTTTAGCGGGATTAAAGAAATATCTATGTACTCTCTAATTAGCGTCTGTCTAATTAGTCAAGAGGAAAACACACAATAAATAAGTTAATGGGCAATACCAAATGATTTGGAATTTTCCTAAAGATCGTTTTTTAGGATTTTGCAACAAAATAAAATCTTTTCAAATAAAATGAACATTTCCGGATAAAATAAAGGTCTCTATTTTTTATAATTCCATTAACGTACAAAAATATAATAGATTTTTTTTTAACTGAGCATATATTTCCGAATCGACTAATGAAATACAAAAAAATTGCAGTATTTTATAATTGCGTATGTATAAAAATATCAAGCTTGTTATTCCTCGAAAAAAATTAAAAAAAAAATCACTTACCGACAACAAATAATAACCAATCGGACATTTTTACGGTTTACTTTTTACTACGCACGATATTACTAAATCGCATCGAACTTGATTTCTCGCGATCGACGTGAACGTCGCGCGAAAATTTTAAATGTACGACCGTTCGATGCTGAGCCGGCGCTGCACTGATGCGCGTACGCTTCAAGCGGCGGGGCCCGATTCTAACGATCTATAAAAACATATCGATCTTTTAAAGTAAAAATGTCGTACGTTCATTTATGTATGGAGTTCAATTCTTTTACACTTAAATCAGTTACGCTGTGAGAAAACCTACCATGTAAGAATGTAATTAAATTAAATGTATGAATGTATAAGTGATCATAAAATAGTAGCTTCGCACAGATTATACAATACGCACTAAATAATTAATGACACTCAAGCTTACACTCATTTCCTAAAGCGTAGGCAAAGACTATAAATTTCCACTTATACTACCATTCTTACGTACCTCGTATCATCCGACAAGAAATAAGCTTTTTAACACAATGATTTTCGTCGGTTATTTTGACCTTCCATTAATAAACTAACAACATGGTCTGTTAACATTACTCTGGGGCGTACCATACCGTTGTTTATTTTTCAACGAAAATACTCGCTCTGTAATATCATTTTACTGATCTGCTTTTATTCATCCTCTTCAGGGTGCTAAACCATCTCAGTTTACCTTTTTGCATTATAGCCTTTACATAATCTTTCTGACCACATTTTATTGTCACATTAATAATACGCTTCTCTTTTAAGCAGTATATTTTAACACTATGTAGCGACCGCATTTAATTTCACGGTACCATCTATTTTCACTGCAGCATATGAATGTTGAAAACGGCACTCCTAAGGGCATTTGTTGCCAGAAATTCTTGTTATTTATAACAACTTATAAGACCCCATTCACTTTATTTTCTATATGCTCACTGTCATCCGTAAACAAAGAACTCGTGTAGATATGTAAACCCTCGCATTTATTCGACAGTTTCTCTTCCTACTAAAACGTTGCGTTCCGTTATATTTTTGTTTCTTTCAAACATATACGACTTTGTTTATATTTATTGTCACGCTCTCGTACTGTCAACGTTCCTCCTGCGGTTAGCTGAGTGAAGATGCAAGGACCATATGTGTATTACCACTGTCCATGAACTATCATTTTATCACGTTACTGTCTGATCAATAATTTTACTAAGATTACACTTTGGAAATTATGGATATTGCAGTAACTAACTATATGAGTCTTTCTCAAATTACTTAATTTTGTGAATATGTTTTATTTAGCAGAAAATAATACCTAATTCGTTTCGAACAATTACGTCTATGGTACTATTTGCAATTTATATACTTTATATGTGTAATATATATTATAAATTTTATCTTCGAATATTATGACTTACATTTACATGTATAACTTTACTATCAATTTTCCGTTGCATTTCTTCATATAGAATTTCAAATTGAAAACAATCTCATTGTCTTTTCTCAAGTTCGATTAAATAAATGTTATGTCTACTGCTCCAATAATATCGAATAATTTTAAAATAGATTCGTTACTCTTGTAGTGAAATTCAAGGACTACTAACGGTATGTACCAAACAAGGACATATTAAGTCTTCAATATTTATGAGCTTTCCTTTCCTAAAAATATTTTCGTTTTTATCTCGGAAAGTGAAACAGGGTTAAAGTTATAGAAATTATTCTACTTACAGCAAAACCATAGCCAACTGTAGAAAAAGCTGAAGTAAAGATGTATTTAAACACAATACATGAGAGTTATTTCAATGTATAATAAAACAGATATTTATATTCAAGTATCTCTTACTCATAAACTAATAATTGAATTGGTAAAAGACATAACCTTTATTTTTTATTAACTTGATAGTGCGAGAAGAATCAGTTTCAAAATAAAACATTTTATGCTTGTCCAATGCTGTACCTTTGTGTAATGCACAAAAGATGTTTGTGTCGTCCGACGACAAAACGCATAAATCACGACAAATTAATTAGTTCATGAACCCCAAGGAGAGTTTACTGAACCATCGAGATGCGCCCACGCAATCCACAGTTCCTGACTGAATAGGGTGACCATGAAATTTTAAAAATATCTAATTTGTATTTTCAAAATTTAGGTTATATGAAAATCTATTGGTAACATATTTCAATTTTGATTAATCAACTGAAAATTGTAAAACGCTTTTTACATGCTTAATAATTTATTTTCTCAATAACATTATTTATTTTCTTACTACACAAACAAAGTATTGGTTGCTTTGTCACATTCTAAAAATTTTATTGTATCTGAACATTTCCACTTATTTTTTTTTTGATATTTCAAATGTTTATAGCCATTGCGCCTATAATACGACCTATAAACAATAACATGGCCACTAATTCGGTTTGTTGTGAGTGAACACCGTGAGTTGTATTTGAATTCTATTACATATCATTAATGGAAACTCTCAATCCCATTGAATTTGGTGTTCTAGCAGACGTAAAATAGATTCGTTTTGCTTTATTATAAATGCAACATATCCGTATGTCGAATTCGTAGAAAAATTATCAATCTATCATTAATTTCACCTAGTAAAATGGCCAATATTTTCTTCATGAAAAACTCATGGAGTTTAATTTCATTCATTAATTTACATTAAACCGTCTATTAAAATGATAGTTTTCGTGTCGTTATTTTATTTTTGAATATGTATTTTAATTTTGTTAATAGTAGAAGGACCGTGTTTTTATATTTATTTTGTACATGAATACACATAAACCAATCTAAAAAGTGAAATATCAATTTTTAAAAATGCCTTCGGATTGTATCAATAAACAAATATTTTGCTGTTAAATATGAAAAGATTTTCCATTCCAAAGATTCTTTCAAAGACCTAATAGTGTGAAATCTTATTTCAAAATTGTTGCTTGAAATAGTATCGTAACGATTCGTTCAAATTTTATGTCCATGTCTTATTACAATACTTATGCTCAAAAGCCTGTAATTTCTTCGTTATGGTAACCCTACGAAACGGAACGAATCGAGTCATGATCTCACGCTCCAAACGGGACCGATGCCATTGTAATACTGTGACAGTTAATAAGCCGACTAATACACCGATCCACTATCTTCTTTAGTACAAAAATGAAAACGACGTATTTAAAAAAAA